>JAIUND010002348.1:0-23202 GCA_034699125.1 Gisinianus flammeolus
TAGTAATTGTGTTTTTATTTGTGTTAGTATTTGTACTTGAATTTCAGTAATTCAAGTGTAATTTACCAAACGAAGAACTGGCAAATGTGAATATGGGGAAAAAACTGTGCACAGGGAGGTCGCTGGAAGCGAGGGGCTTTTTTACTTGTATTTGTATGTAAGTAGATATGGGAAAAGCGAGTCAGAGTCAGGCCAGAAAATATGAAGTTGCGAATAAGAAAACCAACCGGATACGACAATCTAGTTTATTTGCATGCGTAATTTTTCAAGCGGGTGTCCATCTTTAATGCTGAAGGTCATCAGAGGTCAAAAACTGCGCAGTCCGACTTTGAGCATCAAATTCTGCGTCAAATGAGTCATTCGATTCCGATCACCATAAAATTGAAGCAAGTTGATTTGATTCAGAAACCACGCGTTTTCTTACTTTCCCGTCTCCTGACCTCTCGTGACCTTCTTATACAAACAATATTTGAGTTGGTTGGACATAACCAGAAGCATACATTTTTCAAGTTCACATACATTTGTTAAGTTCATACGAAATGTCCATAAATGTATCACGATTTGCTTGCCACTTGGCAGTTGAGAAAATCGTCAGCGGGAAATTGACTGTTGACATTACGCAAATGCTGAAATGTTCACAAATTGGAGGATTTTTCTACCCGATTGTGTTTTACACATGAGATTTCCCTATGGCTTGCAAAAAATCGGTGAAATCCGTTGGGTAAGAAACGCACAGTGGAGAGATTTCTATACGAACGGGAAATACATTGTTGCTTATGGCGCTCCATGTTAATTCCTTGTCCGCCCGCTCTCGCTCCTTCACTCGCTTGAAGCGACTCCCTTCACATTCACTTTCACAGCATCATGCCATCCGTGAAAATCGTCCAATCAGAGTGCGAGAAATCAGAGTTCAGAGATGTTCTCATCGGATTCGGAGATTCGGAGTATCCATATTCTGCCAGGGCCTGGAAGCTGACGACCTTCGCCAATATAAATTCAATGTACTTAAGTCCAATCACAAAGACAAATATATTAAATTGCTACTAAAAACAATGAGATTTACACGGAATTGTGGATTCATTCCTTCATTTCATTTTCGATCGTTATCTTTAATTGCTGATTCATGTGTTCGCACGTGTCCGCAACGAAGGCTCAAAGGATTGACATTGAGGATCCGGCTCCTTTCTTTGAAACAAGGAAATTAAATCCACACATTCAAATTCCAAAACAAATCCAACATGAGGAAATCCGTAAGGGAACTCCCTAAATTAAATTAAATTAATTAAATTACTCAAATATAACTTTCATTGTCACTTTAATTGAGATTCTCATTTTCCTTTCCAGTTGACCGTTTACAGTTTACTACACGGACATGTATATAAATAAAGTGTATTTAATATTTTACATGTACATTCACATTGGAATGTAATTTGACTTCTTCATTGAGACATTTTGAACAGTAAAAAATAAAAAGGGAATTGGGAATTGTGAATTTGATGGGTTTGTGAAAATTCCACCAAGGATTTTTTCAATAATATAAATAGAAATGAGGAAAATTATAACGATGATAAATAAATAAATAAATAAATAAATTAACTATTATTATGTAATGTTGATGGAGGAGAGTTGAGATGTGGGAATCAAATGGTTTCATCCTTCTTCAAAGCAAGTCCCAACTTCATCATGGACGGATCAACTTCGTAGAAAGGAACCGGCTCATTCACATTCCTCTTTTGAGCTTTGGTGGCGGAGATCTGTGAGCAATTAAATGTGAACAAATATAATTTAAATATTTAAATACATATAGAGAAGGATCAAATAAAATGAAACCACATTTCCGTGTTCATTTTGTTTTGAATACTAATTTAAATTTTACAGATGATGATCGGGACAATTCTTACATCGAATTTATTGGAAGTCACACTGCGTGGTCCCAAATTCCAAGCATCTTTAGAATATGGATATTTCCCGTCTCGGAATCCGATGAGGACATCACTGAACTCACAATCATCTTCATCCCAATGCAAATTCCCTTGCGGGAGTCTCAATTCCCGCGGGACGTGACAAATATCCAATCTCTTCAATCGTTTGAGCAGAGTTCCAAGCCCCGCAAAAGTCTCCTCATCAGTCTCTCCAGACAAATCCTCAAAATCCTGGACGTCAATGTGATGGAGCGAAACGTATTCAGCCCAAAACTTGTACTCTTTTAGCTTTCGGATCTGCTCCTTTTATCGCTCAGACTCACGGCTTTGAACTGATGGCTTGGCGAGAATGGCAAAGTCCAGGGACGAGGCAAAATCAAACTGAGTCTTCAGCTCCAAATGTTTCAAACGACTCGGCTTCATCGCCTTGGCAAACGCTCGAAGGAATTTGACAGTCGGGAGATTGATCCAACATTTCTGGATGTTGGGGAAATGCCGGGCGATTTTCTGGGGGAAAGTGTGATCCTGAAGGAAATCCGGGAGTTGAAACTCCTTCACCTTCGGATAGGTTTTTCGGCGGGAATCTTCAGATGGGAATCGGACGGTCAAATGCCAAGGACTGTTCACCCGAAATACGGACAGTTTGGGGAATCGAGCGAAATGAGGATCTTTGATGTCAAACAAATTCCCGAGGGTCAACTCTTTCAAATTGGGAAAAGCGGGGAAATTCAAATCCACACTGAAAAAATCATGTTGATTTGATTTATTTAGCGCACTCTCGTTTTCTTGAACTTGTTGTTGTTGTTGTTCTTCGTCTTCTTCTTCTTCTTCCCGTCGGATGAGAACTTTCTTCCTCCGTTTGAGTGGACGCTCCGTCACGGACTCGAAAATGGTGCCAAATGTATAAGTTTGCCCCATATTTAGGACCTCCAAATGGGGCATTTTCGGGAAATTGATTGTCCAGGTTGGATTTGGACAAAATGAGGCTGTCACTCTCGCTCACGTCTTTCTTTCCAATGGAGAGGGATTTGAGGGAAACGAGTTGAGATTCCTCAAGGTCTTCAAGAACGCTCACGAACCCACCAGGATTATCACCATCCGAAAATTGAAGGGTTTCCAAATTCCCGCCAGCAGCGATTAACATTTTCCTCAATGGATCTTGATAATTGAGAGCGTCGTCATGATGGATTTTTAGAGTCTTTAATTTGGGGAGACGAATGGACGAGGATTCGAATAAGGCAATGTCCATGTCCTTGTCCTTGTCACTTGGTGGGTCAAAATTAGACAAAATGGAGAGCCCCTTAAGATTTGGGCAATATCGACTGAGGATCATGAATAAGTTGAAAGGATTCTTTACGTCGTCCTTGTTCTGATCCCAAGTCCAATTCAAACAGTCCAAATAAGAGATTCGTCCACATTCCTCATACATTTCTTCCCACGCGGCCCAATTTAAATGAAAAGGTCTCGAGTTTTCTCCATTGTTGTTGTTGTTGTTGTTGTTGTTGTTACTATTATTATTATTGTTATTATTCATGGATTTAAAGGGTTTTCCTCGTTTCCGTTTCTGACTGGACTCTTCCCTGTTTTCTCCAGAGGATGCGAATAGAATTGAAAGGATGGCATTCTCTTTCAGTTTCTTCATCACAGCTTGAGTGGGCTGGAGAATAAATGGAGCTGAGCGCTGACTCTGCACAGTATTATTATACAGAGCAAAGAGGAATAAAAGTAATGGATTTTAGTATAATATAATATAATTATAATATATTATTTATTATTATCGTTATTGTTAATATTTTATTATCATTAATTTTATTCAAATGATAATAATCATTATTAAATAGTGCATTTAAATTTGTGGATTTGTCTCGTCTACCTTTTGTTTATTATTCCATGTTGGTGTGTCCAAGTGTTCAAGTGGATCGTCTTGTCCATCAGGCGTGGCAGAATCCTCAGCCTCAGCCTCATTTTCCTCCTCAGCATCATCATCCAAAATGATGTAACTTTCTTCTGTTTTCCCCCTCATTTCAAGAATTGAGACATTGTTGACGACCTCCAGAAAACTCACTTCATCCTCATCCTCCTCAATTTCAATGGAATTGACAATGACATCGTCATCGTCATCGTCATGATTAACATGATCATTGAGACTGTCGTCGTCAGGAGTTGGAATTGGGATTGATGCAATTGGAAGTGGATTCGGAATTGGAGCGTCGTCGTCGTCCTCTTCTTGTTTAATTTCCTGTTTGACTCTGACTTGGACTTGTTGGAGTTGATCCTCATGGACGTTGGATTGTGCCATGACCTTGAGGATCCGATTGACCGCCGCCAGTCCGACATCTGTCGATGGCAGGAGACTCTTCAATTTCACTCGTCACGTTGAGACAGTGACGAGTCGTCCAGCTCCTTCATCGTCACCCCTATACATTTTTTACACACACAAATCCAATTATCAATAATCCATACTCAGTGCAATGTGGACGGGTAACATATCATTTTATTCTATTATTATATATGAAGTTGTGGATAACAAAACCCGTCGGATACCGTGTTCACTTTTTTGCATATTAATATGCAGAAAAACATGGGCTATTTTGTACAACGAAAGTTAGTTTGTAAAAAAAATTGCAAATATTTAATTTGCATTAAGTTTTGATTAACGAGATTTTCCGAGGAGTGAGCGGCCAAAGTGGAGACGAACGTTTATGAAATTGCCGCTAGAGTACTCACTCAAAATTGTATAATGAAAGCAGAGTTCAAGGAAATCTCTGAAATTCAAATTAAATGAAACCGTTTCATTCAAACGGAGCTTAACGCGCGCGAGTCGCTGTTAAATTGTGCTCGACATTCAAACTGAAATATCTCGACTTCTAGATACTGGTATGCGGCGGATTTTCTTATCCACGTAGTCATATTATTATATAATACATATGTTTAAATATGAAGTTGTGGATAAAAAAGGGGTCACCTAATACTACTTTTCCACTTTTTTACACAGTAATATGAAGAAGAACATGGCCTATTTTTAGAAAAAGTTGGAAGTTTGTAAAAAAATTGTAATTATTTTTAATTAATTTACAAAATTTAGTTGAATTCAAACAAAATATATGACGATTTCTTTCTTGTGATTTTTTGAATTACAAAATCATCGAGAAACGCCGTGGCGCCAAAGCGGTCAAAGGAAAACTCAAATATCTTTTAGTCTAGAAAGTCGTATTCGCACCGTTTATGTATCCACAACTTCATATATTATATTATCTTGTAATTATTATTATTATTTAGTGAAGTATATGACTATGTGGATACTAAAATAGACCGTAAGCCTCTTTCTAGATTAAGCGATATTTGAGCTTTCCTTTTTGGCCGCTTTGGCGCCAAGGCCTTTCTTGATGATTTTGTAATTCAAAAATAAGAAAGAAATCATCATATATTTTGTTTGAATTTAACTAAACTGTGCAAATTAATTGAAAATATTTACAAATTTTTTACAAATTTCTAACTTGTTCTATAAAATAGGCCATGTCTTTCTACATATTAATATGCAAAAAAGTGAAAAGTGGCTTACGGTCTATTTTATATTATCCACATAGTCATATATTGATATAATATAAGGATTCAGTATAGATTGTTATTGTCATAAATTGTGATTGTTGTGTGGTTCATTTCCATGCTGCACTCACCCGCAAAACATCGATAATGTTGGAAACAATCGGAATTATGGAGGAGATTCAGGATTTTCATTTCCACCGGCTGCTCCATCATAATTAATTATAAACAATTATAATTATAATCCAGTCTGAAATTACAGTTGTTAATCACATTATTATATATTAGATATTGGATTATAAAATTCAATGTTCAATCATTATTGGGGTAGACCGTAAGAAAACAATCCGTGTACGTCTGTATAACTTCTGAGTGATAGCGCCTTGAATATTCTCGGCTGTCTGGCGCATAAATAAGTTGCTCAATAATTTCAAAGAGGCACGTGCAACGAAGTACAGCAAAAGTCCCCTGTCCGTAGGACAAAATGACCTAGCCTATCTTGTAGAGGAGGTCAAAATACACAAGTTTAATATGGGACACGAGACAGGTTTCACGGCTAGTTTTCCCGTAAAACCCGAAAAACGGAAATCTTTAGCATTACGAAATTGACCCCTACAGCACAAAGAAAAGTTTGGTGACCTGTCACGGGCCGTCGGTTGACTCCACAGACTTGGGACCAAGGCTGTTTTGAAGAGCATATATTTGGCTGTGCGAGTGAATTTTTTCAGATTTTTAGTTCATCGGGTCACCGCTGGGGGCGCTGTGACACGAAACAAGTCGGATTGACCTCTACAGGTCACGCGGATGATAAAAGTGGGGTGACCACAGGATAAAAGTTGTTCATAGGACTATTTTGCATCGTCCTACCAAGTTTCATTGAAATCCGACATGATTTGTAGAAACCCCGAATGATGCCCGGGTACGTTACCCGGGTTCTCAACGGGTGGGCCGAAAAATCTGAAATTAATTTAAAACTGACCTGAGTGCTATAGAAGACTATTCTGAAAGTTTCAAGCGTCAACTCGAAAGTTTTGACGTACAAAAAAAATTGTGAAGTTGAGATTTCGCCTATACCCGTAATGCTAAAGATTTCCGTTTTTCGGGTTTTACGGGAAAACTAGCCGTGAAACCTGTCTCGTGTCCCATATTAAACTTGTGTATTTTGACCTCTTCTACAAGATAGGCTATGTCATTTTGTCCTACGGACAGGGGAGTTTTGCTGTACTTCGTTGCACGTGCCTCTTCAAGAGCAAAACACAAGTAATCGGTTTACTTTAATTTCGAATTTTTGGAGAAGTTTAACGACGATTTTTAACTATACTTTTTATCAGTAAATGAAGTTTAAACTTGTCCTAAAATATTCTCCCTGCTCTGTTGTCCGCCAATATACAAAAAAGCGCTTTTACGTATACGGATTGTTTTCTGCCGGTCTACCTCATATATTATAATGTCTTTGACACAGTGAGAAAACCATGTACAGAAAATATGAAATAGGCAAATTCGAAATATTCCCAATCACAATGAAATTCTACTGTGTAATTATTATTAGTTTATTAATTATAATATGTATAATGTATATAAATGCGTATATGCATTGTAATTTATATAATGCATATACATATATTTATATATGTGCAATTAAAATCCATTTTCTCATGTGTGTCTGTTTCCCTGTGGATGTCCCACATGACAATTTAATTGTCATATGGTCATGGTCGTTTTATCTAATTCCTATTGTCACATAATTACATGATCCGAAAACCACAGAGGAAAATTATGTATATATTAATTTAAGTATTTGTAAATATGTATGTATATAAGTACCTTATTGAAAACATGAAGAATTATGAATTATGACAGGGGAATTCCAGAGGAGACGACGAGATGTTGACAATCCACAGAGTCTGGAGTCGCCGTCACACAAATTAAACAATTACTA
Organism: Gisinianus flammeolus; assembly: GCA_034699125.1. Classification (NCBI taxonomy): domain Eukaryota; kingdom Metazoa; phylum Arthropoda; class Collembola; order Symphypleona; family Katiannidae; genus Gisinianus; species Gisinianus flammeolus. The sequence continues at coordinate 7,405 of JAIUND010002348.1, forward strand.
TAAACTATATCAAGACGGGTCGTGACCTCAAATAATTATAAAGACAAAAATTAGTGGAGAGACAGAGAGAAAAGAAAGAAAGAACGCGAGTATTTGTCGATTTTATTTTCCTCGATTTGGTGCGGAATTAGATTCAAAGCATAGCTTATAAGCTATGATTCAAAGTCAAGGATGTCTGCCTCATCTCCTTTTCACAATTACGACTTTTTTTGTGTTCCCTGTGTGCACATGGTCTGTGTGTTGGTGAACAATGACATGACAAAAGATAAACAGAGAGAGAAAGTTGATTCGGAGAGCCTATATATTATTATAACAGCTGCAATTGATGGAGTAAAAAAATGAAGCTTTGTATAATTTAAGGTCGTGACAAAAAAGATATTCAAATGATTTGCAACAAGTTTGTCAAATGAACCTATATTTGCGTGAAAGAATTCCTTTTACAATTCCCAGCCAATATAAGAAAGATTCCAAACCATCAGTGTGTGCCATTTGCCTTTCCACTCCACTATCACTATATATACCACTATTATACTCGGATTAATTATTTTTCCACTACCACTAATACTTTTTCCACTATATACTCCAAACTTCCAACCACTCCACACTATATACAAGTACCACACCATTTTCCACTACCACTATATACAAAAGAAGTAGTGTATAGTGTGGCCAGCACTGTCAACCGCACATAATATATAGGCATGCATAGGTTACATATTTTCACCGAGGACCAAATGCAAAAGCTTTGTCAAAAGTATAGCGCAAAATGAATGTTTTGTTAATTCAAATCCATATGCTTTTTTCACTTTCAATTCCGCTTTTTTTTTTAAATTAATATACCCGCAATTTTGCTTGTCGCTCCGAGCTCATTTCATTTTGTGAATTATTCCGTATTCATCTATTATATCTATATATCGAATTATTTCCGCATCTCAATTTACATCTCTAAATCCTTCAACTGTATACACAATTTAATGGACTTATTTTTCCAAATCTTGATGAATTTAAGCAAGTTTTATTCTTCTATATATTTCCACTGCGTTTCATGCAATAATTGTGAATCACAATTTGTGATTGCAGTTGTATATATGTATCTGTATAGCGCCGTTCAATTAGGAGAACTTTTGATGATCAAAATAAACCAATTTTGTGGACGTTTTATTCATTTTAAAAAGTGTCGAGGTTTTTTGATCGCCATTCATTTGCTTTGGATATAATATATCCTGTTTTATATCGTGGTCGTCATATATCTATATATGTGTGTGTGATGTGGTCAACCAAAGACTTTGATGGGTTTGTGAGTGGAGGAGCCGCCGAGCCAATCCGGGATTTGATCCTTGGCAATGTCGCGTAGTAATGTGATTTTCCATCGCTCACTATTCGTCCCAAACATCTCCACCACGCTCTCAAATCTCCCCACAAATGGTCGTAATAGCAAGTACACATTTTGAAACAGGTAATTGGCTATATATATCCATCAAAAAATTAAACCAATTGAATTAAGAATTCAATTATATATGCAGAAGAATCCATGTGAATTTAAATCCCCTCAATATCAAATTTTCATCATTTACAAAATCCAAAATCCAAAATCCCCCCAAAAAAATCCCACCCTGTGCTCACCATTCAAAACATAACATTTTTTGGATCGGGCTTCTTCCAACTCCCGGCGAATGATCTGTTGACACATCTTCACGAGCATTCGAACAGCTGATTTTGAATAGGCAAAAAAAAAAAAAAAACACCATAGATTTTTACTTTTTTCATACATGATTTTTGATTTTCCAGCTGTTTATATCTGTGTTTGTTGTTGTTGTTGTTTGTGGAACGGACTTGGAGGATGAGTGTATTGTCGGATGGAGTAGCCTTCCAAATCATTGATGACCGCATAATTATTGGTCGTTCCATTCCCATAGATTTTGGGGCTCTCATAGATTCGCTCCATTAGCTGCTCTGTATATTTTTCAAATTCCGCGCGCTCTCCACGCTCGATGACTGATCGAATGTCCCATTTCCCCAATTCCACCACCCACACTGCAAAACAACTCCCGTATTTTTTTTTTGGTCCATTTATAATATATAGATATATTTATATAATCACGTATTTAATTACAAGCGGGAATTACTTATAATTATTTTAATTAATTAGTCATAGAAACTGGAAAAAATTACCAGGGGAGCCTTCACGGTCGAAGCCACTGAGGAAATACGGGAATTGTTTTTGAATCTCTAGTGGCGCCTCCCATTCCCATTTCAATGTCGAATTCTCCACCTGTGTTTTAATTATTGCACCATAAATAATCCGATATGAAATCTCACAATTCAAATTAAATCATCCAGCTGCGCGCGGCAATTCACAGATTTAAGAATTTCGAATTTCGAAATTCGAATTCCCAATATTATTATTATTATGTACCGTTAAATCCGTATAAAAATAGTTTTTGACTTTTTTGGAGTTGGCGCGCAGCGACGATGTGACGCCCTTGGAATTTCGAAGCGAAAAAGCTTTTACCTTGGTTTCGCTTCCAAATTCCAAGGACATCACATGGTCGCCCGAGCCAACTCCGAAAAAAGTCAAAAATTATTTTTATACGGAAGGACAGTATATAAGGTCCTCCGCCAAAAACCCCACCATGTACGTAAATTCACTTTTTTGTATATTCATGGACAACAGAACATGGAGAAGCTTTGAAGACCAAAGTTTAAACCTTTTTTAATGACAAAAAGTCATTTAAAATCGTCGTTAAACTTCTGCCAAAAGTTCTAAATTAAAGTAAACCGATTCGATGATTTGTGTAATTTAAACTCAATTACAATCATTGAGTAACTCATTTACGCGCCAAACAGCCGAGAATATTCAAGGCGCTATAACTCTGAATCTAGAAACACGTATATGGTGGGTTTTCTTAGCGGCTTCCTCACATATAATAAAATTAAAATAAAAAATTGAAATCTCTCACGTCCTCGTCTTGCGAATTCCCGAACGAAAAAAGAAATAGGAATAAAAATAGATGGAGGAAAATAGTGGTGGGATAATAATTATGGACTCGGTTCATAATAAATAATAATAATTCAATTATAATCTCGAAAGTCGGATGAATTTATATGATTAATATTAAGAGACGAAAAGAGTTCGCCACACAGCTTTGCACAGAGGAGAATTCTTACAGCACAAACACACACGAAAGAATTGAACTTGAAACTAAAAAGACTTGAGTGAATGAAGAATTACACCATTTTTTTTTGGTGTTGTTGTGATTTTTTTTAAGTCTGTGTAATGTACAATTCTACTATATATAAAATGTAATTGTATAATGGTGATTTGGGTGAAACTTGAATGGATTTCCAGTTTTTTATTGAGCTCCACACACACAAGTAATTTTTTACTTGGTTTTTCTTCATGTGGAAGAGAGAGAGAGCATCTCAACTTGTTTGGACACATCGGAGGTCGACTGGTCCACACATCTCTCGTCTCGTCTCATTATTTCGAATCTCAACTTGAGATTCTCAACTCCTTTTCTCTCAAAGTAAATTAAATGTGCGGAAAACACAAACAAAATAATAAAAGCAAAAAAAAAAAAATGAGCGGAGCTGAGTGCTCGCCACACGCAAGATTAAAGCAATTTAAAAAAAATTCAATAGTTTTGTGATGTGTGGATAAAAAAAAAAAAAACACTGCAATGACAAAAGATTGAAAGACGCATTTTTTGGGGGGAATTTAATTTGATTATTTAATATATTTATTTGTATGACTATATTACATACATATATAATCATTCCGTCTCATCGGTCAGGAAAATTGATGAAAGATCTCGTAAAAATACCTTGAAAGTTCTTACATGTGCTGTTTTCATATTGTTATATAGTTTTTGTATATTGATTTAAATTATTGATTGGGTCAAGATGAGGAGGGATGATATAAAAATTTGGAATCGCTATATATATATATATATATTGGTGTACTTCTTATTGTTGTCTAATGTCTCATATGATGTCTTTTGGATTAGATATTGTTACTGTTGGAGGGGAACAATTTGGTGGGATTCCCAATCCCATTATAATACCGTGGCATTCTTGAATTCTCTGTATATATATACAACAATCATTTTATACGTATATAAAATTCCATTCAGATGCACATTCATAAAATATTTTGTAATATAGATTTACATTTTGAGTTTTGTATTTTTTGAATTTGAATATATATTACCGGGAGAAGCGTTGTTGTTGTTGTGGACTAGTTCAAAATGACTGCTGTCACTCATCATCGGCATTGGCTTGGGCAGGACGACGCCCATCCAAAATAATTGTAAAAGAGCCCAAACAATCCAAAGAATCTTCATATCTTTCACCAAAATCTCTCGATCTTGTATACACAGATACGATACTTTTTTTTCAGTTATAAGTAATCAGAAATGAAGGACTTTAAACTTTCCCGCCTCAATTCCTGTATATATGTATAATCCCGAATCCAAAATCCCAACGTTCTTTTTGAGCGGATTATGATTTTTACTCAACGTCCACACTTATATATATACCCACGCAACTGTGTCCACACATCAGTCAAATGAGGAAGAAAACGCTATATAAGGAAACAAAATAAGGAAATTCAATGAAGGGTTTCAAGTCGAGTTTGTTTATGTGTGCTTTTTGGTATAATTCCGGTTAGATTATGGATGATTTTTTCATGTTCGTAATCGCGCGCGTCATTAACATTAAACTTCCTTTGAAAACACAAGGACGGTTCAATGTGTGGAAAGTGGAAATAATATTAATGGGAGAGCTATACTAATGATATTTTAATTGCATTTTTACAGTCATTCAGCATATATTCCCCACAATCTTTGTTTGAATTTTGAATCCCCGCAAAGATCATTCTGGTAGAATTTTGTTCAATAGATGTATATTAGGTATAATAATATATAATAAATGACGACGTGATCCACACAGTTCTCAACTCTTCTTCTTCTTTGTGTATATGAGGTTGTGAATAAGAAAACCCGCCGGAGACTGTGGTATCTACTCTCGATCCAGATAAAAAGTTAATTTAAGTTTTTTTTCATCGAAAGACAATCTGCTCAATGCTCTCATATGGGATCACTGAAAAATTGTCTTTGGATGAAAATAAACTAAAATAAACTTTTTATCTGGATCGAGAGTAGAAGTCGATATTTTTGGGTTTGAATGTCGAGCACAATTTAACAGCGACTCGCGCGCGTAAGCTCCGTTTGAATGAAACGGTTTCATTAAATTTCAGAGATTTCCTTGAACTCTGCTTTCATTATACAATTTTGAGTGAGTCCTCTAGCGGCAATTTGAGCAACGTTGTTTTCCACTTTGGCCACTCACTTTTCGGAAAATCACTTTAATTAAAATTTAATTAATTAAAAATATTTGCAATTTTTTTTACAAATTTCTAACTTGTTGTATATAAAATAGCCCATGTCTTTCTGCATATTAATATGCAAAAAAGTGAAAACCAGTCTCCGACGGGTTTTCTTATTCACAACTTCATATATATATTACTTGTGTGTATTTGTAAAATTGTAAATATATATTCCTGAGGATTTTGTTTGTTTGTTTGTGTTTCCCTTTGCTTTATCAATTATCAATCATATTATCCACATTCTCGGGATTCCCCATTTGTATATTTGTATGTATTTATATTATTTCCTCATGAATGAATTCCATTGTCTTTGTTTTTGTCAACAATCACATGCACACCCACACACAAGAAACAAATCTGTGTGTGTGTGTGCTGTGAAAAAAAAACGTCATGTGCGTGTTTCGAGCTGGAAAAAAGAGGATTTTCAGTTCAAATGTCATTTAAACTCGCCGTCTTTTTTCCATGTAAACAAAAAAAATTCGTGTACACGCATATATTTAATTTGATTTTATATAATTCCTCTTTCCAATTAAGTTACACAATTTGTTCATTTGTCAATTGCTATATATAGCTATATATGGACGATGTTTTTCAGAAAAGGGTGCTTTTGTGCAAACAATAAATTTTTTTATCGAAGTCTTTTTTAGTTTAAAACCATTTTAAACCATTTTTACTGATAAAAACTATAGTTCAAAATGACAAAATAGTTTAAAAATTCGAGATAAAAGTGCGCCGATGATTCGTGTAATGCTAATTCAATTCCATATAAATCTTTGAGCAACTTATTTACGCGCCAAAACAGCTGATATAGAAATTCGCATGAGCACCCTTTTCTTAAGAACGCCCTCAATTTATGTCTTTGTGTCATAACTTTTGTTCCTTTGGTCCCACACAGTATTTGTCTTGTGGAGCCCAAAAGGAAGCGCGCTAAATCTAAAATGGATGGTACTAGAGGAAGCGCAGTATATAGCGTTGGACGCGGTGGGAGGTCTCCTCCCGGATGCTGCACTAACCGCCAAAATCACCAAGGACTTGGAGATACTCCGAAAATCCCCAGATTTCGACAGTATCGATTGGATTCGTCATTCTGGGGATTTTGAGCTCGGGATTCTCCTCGTCAAGCATTTTGATCAGGTGGTGACGAAATTGGGGGCGAGTAAATTCGGCCCCGTCGAGGCTTCGAATCCACTTCCAACTGGTGATACGGACAAATCCACCGTGGTCACTTTCTCCAAGCCCTACAATCCGCTGCCATTAATCAAAGAGCTGGCGAGTTTGGATGTGGAGGGATTGCCCATGCGACATGTTCATTTCCCGGATCCCGGGCACATCCGCTGGTTCCCAGCCAATCAAACTTACCTGTTCCGGCAGGGACTCCGCCGCTGTCACTACAAAAAGAAAAAATGCACAAAAATCGAGTACTTTGTGATTCAAGAGACGGCGCCCGGGAAATTTAAAGCTGGACCCACTTCCAGTCAGCCCATCGCATTTTGATTCCTGTGTGTGTGTGCATTCCGAGAATTCCGATGAATTTTGATTTTTGCCGCCGTGAAATAATAATATACACGAAAAAAGAGGAAATCCTAGTTGTTTTGTATTTGTATTTTGTATATAAAATCCAAAAAATTTGTACTTTTTATTATTGGACAACGCGGGGATTTTAAATAAGATTTTAAATAAGATTTAAATTTAAATTGGACGAGGGAATCTACAAAATAATTTAAATTGGATGAGGGAATTTGCAAAATAATTTAAATTGAACGATGGGATTTAGAAAATAATTTAAATTGGACGAGGGAATTTGCAAAATAATTTAAATTGGACGAGGGGATTTAGAAAAGAATTTAAATTGGACGAGGGAATTTACGAAATAATTTAAATTGGACCAGGGAATTTAAAAAATAATTTAAATTGAACTAGGGAATTTAAAAATAATTTAAATTGGACGAGGGAATTTACAAAATAATGTAAAATGAACGATGCGGAATTTTAAAAATAATTTAAATTGAAATTTATTAAATTGTATGGGTAAGAAATTAAATTAAATTAAATATTTCATTTCGTGTGTGTTAATTTGTCTTCAATCTTCTTATTGACATTCGGGCACATTCATGAGGAAATCGCAGACTTTGATTATGGGATTGAAAACGAGTGGGAACGGGCAATAATTGATGTAGGAAACGTCTAGAGAGCATTGATAAAAGCTCTCACAGTCCTCTGGGTTTGGGAAAATCCCTTCAGATTCCGGGCAGAGGAATTCTCCTGGGGTTTCATCGGTGGGGCCGGTCCCAGGGAGGTGAGTCGTCCGGGTGGTAGTGGGTCGTTTAGTGGTGGTCGTCCCCACGGTTCCATTCGGTCGGATTCGATCTCCACACTCCGTGTACTCGGGGTAATTACAGCCAGAGTAAGTGAGGTCAAAGAGCATCTTCTCCGTGCAAATCCAAATCGTGGCCGTCCCTTCCCAACAATCATAGAAATACTCGCAGTATTCTTCATGCGGGTACGCACCATTCTCCTCGCACGTAAAATTCTCCGCCCCTCCAATGATCTCTTGACCCCTCTACAAAATCAACATAATATAGAAAATATATACAACGTGGAAATCAATATCACAGTATCCGCATAAAATCCTCTACAAAATCCAATTCAGACTGCCAAATAACCTGACGCATTTGAGACAGTATACATTCAATGAGGAATGCCTAAAGAAAATGCGTCAGGTTATCTGACTATTCACCATATGGAAATGGAAACGGAGGAATGTAATGTAATGTTATTATTATTATTATTATTATGGAAATGTGTGGGCGTGCTCACGGGAAGTCGTGGGGAGTCGGTGACGGCCCATGGACACTCGACATTCTCGGGCCAATCACAGAGTTCCCGTTTGAGGTCAAAATATAGGCCAGCCGAGCATTGGAAGAGCCAAGCGAATCCGTTGGCACATTCGTAGTATTTCGTACAGTCTCCCGGGTAATTAAAATACCCGTCCGAGCCAATCAGACACTATAATCAATAAAGGGAAATCACACGTTGGTTAATCAATCGATTTAATTGAGTTAATTGAGCTGTGGTTTAACTTAATTTAATTAAAGGAATTTTTATTGGGGTGTTTTTTTACCTTGAAATTTGGGTCTGGAGTCGGCGCCACGTCCGTCGTTTGCCCTGTAGAAATTACATATCAGAAATATTCCCATTTAAAGTTGATTTTTTTAAATCAGAATCAGAATAAAGTGGATTTGTTTAATTTAATTTAATTAAGATGAGGAATTTGTATTTATTTATTGTGTATTTGGTAATTTACCGGCGGCAAATCCGAACAAGACGAAGCAAAGGATGAGGAGGAAACTCTTCATTGTATTTTAATTGATTTGAAATTAATATTAGTAAATTAGGGTGGGGATTTTAAGCGTGAAGCTCGATTGTATACTGTGGATTTTCCTGGGAAGCCTTGTTTAATTTATAGCAAAATTGCCACACGATTGTGGATGAAGGCTGATGAAAATCGATATAATAGAGAGAATGAGATAAAATGGGAAATTGATGAGTTTATGATGATGATTATGTGGATTTGACAGATGTGAGAGCGATCGATTTCGATTCGAGAGGAGTCAGTCAAGTGTTTTATTTTGAATCTTTGAATTAATCCAGTATAAAGTATAAATTTAGATTGCTATTGCTATTGCATATAAATCCAACAATATTTAATTAATCGATTGATCGATTTATTCACACAAGTTATTGGTAAGGACAGGCAAATGCGAAAAACGCGAAAATTTTAAATAGGCGTATTAGACTATGATTGTCTATGTCAGGGGTGTTTAAATGGTAATGTTGTGGTTTCGTTTTTGCGAAAATAAAAAGCGACAGATGCGAATAACTCGATATTTCTACACAAACGCGATTATAGCGAATTTTTAGGCGAATTTTTCAAACAATCAAGCGATTTTTAGCGATTTTTAGCGATTTTGGCTATTTTTTTAAAGCGATTTTCAAAATTAACGAAACAGGTAAGGATTTTTATGCATTTGCGTCCGTGAGTCATGAGTTTTCACATTAAAATGTATACACTCAACCGGATTACTCGTTTTTTATAGAAAACCTAAAACCTAAAAGGGATTAATATAGTTATTTTAGGAGGAATTTGTTTGGATATCCCGGCATTTAGACATTTTTTCTGTCAATTGTCAAGGTTTAAAGAAATTTTTTGAGTTTGCTCGTTTGTGCAAGCAAACTTTTTTGCATTTTCATTAATAAAGGAACGTTTTATAAAACGCAAAAAACGCCATTTTTCAAAAGCAAGAAAGCGAATTACAGCTAGATATATTTCCAATTTCAGAAAAAGCGAATTTTGAAAAAAAAAATGCGATTTTTACGTGTCTCTATAGTTATTGGAAATTTGGAAGGAGTCAATCGCAATATTTCAATTTTAGATTTAGATTTCCGACGTAATCGCAATCCACAGAGAATGTTAATTGATGAGATTAATGTTAATTTGAATATGAGTGTGAATGTGAAGGGATGACGTGGGACCATGCATATACCTGTGAGATGAGATGAGAGAGAGAGTGGACTCTGACGTTTCTCTCTTGACGTCCGATTCCTCATTGATCGTTGACACATGTCATATACATATATACGTATTCGATGGTCCACAATCCACAAGGAAATAATGCAGAGCGTGCTTAACTTGATAATGATGATGAACCATGAAAAACAATATTCACAATCGAAAATCCAAATTCAATCGACGACTCGTGACTTTTTTTATGACGTAAACGGATGAATGTGTGGATGGATATCAAAACGGACAATTGTCAGTTTTGTGTTTGTTTTATCATTTCAATTAACGGAATTACACTAATTACAATTACAATTACAATTACAATGACGTCGGTCGGTCGGCGCATCCCCATGAGAAAATCCCTCTCAAGTATTTTGTTTTCATTTTTGCTCATTCATTTGCGTCAATCGTCAATAATTCGAGCAGTTTTCAATTTTCAATATTGTTTTGTTTCAGCAGCTGAAATTCAGCTATTGACTGTTATGTAAATTGAGCATTTTAATGCGTGATTTCGGATTTTGAATTGTATAATATGTAAAAGACCGTAAGAAAAGGGGCCACTTGAGCTATACTACAGTTTTAGAGTTATAGCACCTCGAATATTCTCGGCTGTTTGGCGCGTAAATTAGTTTCTCAATGATTTTAAATTTAAGAGCAAAAACACAAATCATCGGTTTACTTTAATTTAGAATTTTTGGAAAAGTTTAACGACGATCTAAAATTACTTCTTATCAGTAAAAAAGGTTTAAACTTGTCCTAAAATATATTCTCCATGTTCTGTTGTCCATAAATATGCAGAAAAGTGGTTTAGCTTAAGTGACCCCTTTTCTGGCGGAGAACCTCATATAGTAAGAAAATAAAAGGAGCGGGAATTTCTGCAGGGGATTTGAGTTTGAATTTGCACAAGATGTGCACTTTTAATTTCACAATGACGAGAAAGAATATGAACTGGATGAAATTCCGTGTAGTAAATGAATGTCGGTCAGAAATTCAAGTTGGTTTTGATTTTCTTCAAATTTCCAATTAAATTTATAATGTATTTATTCATTTACTTAATTACAATAAAACGTGGCTTCCACATGACTTGTCCAATAATAAAATGATTATTTAGAGACGAAATTAAACATGATGTGTGCCAAATTGCTGCTTTCAATTACACCAAGCACATTTTATTGAATGACTCAATTCTATATAGAAGAGAATTGGTCAGCCTAATTAGTACTAACTTTAACTATCAATAAACTTAGTATCTTTGCAACACATCCAAATGATTTAAGAAGTAAACTGTTTCACAATCATTAATTAATAATATGATTAATATGAATAATATGTACATATATGTATGTATGAGTGGGTGTTTTTGTGTGTGAGAAATTTTGTGATCTCTCGCTTTAATTATACTCGATAGCCTACACATTTATGTGATTTATGGAATGTATATACGATAACACGTAAAAATGGGTGTGGACTTTACCTGCAATTTATATGTAAATCATCTGGATTTACCTATAAATACTAACTCATTTTTAATTAGGATTCAGTTATCAAATTCATTTAATTAATTTCATGATATGATCAAAGGATGTGGGAACAAATATTATCATTTTATGTGTATACCGCATAAAACAACGTATGAGAGAAATTATACTTTTTGCCTATTAATTTACTTGAAATATTTACATGCATGAAATGTGTGTGTGGGTTTTATTTATGGGAAAGCGAGGAGAAGACTCACAATTTGCTGGATCACAAAATCCAGGAAAATCGGGATGCTTTCCCGTTCGACGCCATGAAATCCACCGACTCGCATCGCCAGTTTCGGGATTGACCTCAAAATCCTTTGGCAGTGTTTTCGATCCGTTGGCGATGGTAATCGAGCGATGGAAGCCCTGCGACTACCCGGAATTCTTCGGTTCTCTCCGTCACTCCAAATGCCCAGCCAAATATCGCAATATACGAAATGGAGGTGATGACAAAGCTCATTGCGTACATGGCTGCGAGCGGAGGATTCAATTTGATGAGCCGAATGGCGGCAAATCCAGCCAAAATAGTAGCATTCAAACCTATCAACTTGAAGAGCCACAGAACATCCGAAAATGCCAAATTAAGTAGTTGCAGTTGAAGCTCCAGCTCTCGCAATTTTCCTAAGTGGCCAATGAGATCGTTACATCCGATTGATCCAGTCTTTCCTCTTAAACGACAGAGCAAAATATTAAAATTAAAGAAATCTCTCTCTTTATCACAGCGCTTTTTTTATGTACTCCTTTGTCACTGTGCCTATATAATTGACTTTACCGGATTTCTCGAATGAGGGATCCCGTTGAGTCCCGAAAAGTGATGATAAAGGACAGGAGAAAGGAAATACAGAAGATTGCCCACGTGATAATGATGAAGAAAATGAGTGTTTCCATGGTGATGGAGAGGAATATGGTCCAGAAATTCCTCCAGCCAGATGGAACGATGGAAATAAGGAGAATCGGGATGTCCAAACAGAAAACGGATAAACCAGGTAACATGATGAAAGCACCATAAATAAAGAAGGCCATATAGCAGAGGATCAACTCCATCACTGTTTTCCTCTGTTGTGATCCAGAAATGACCGATTGAATTTGCATCTCATCTGCTGACCATCCCAAAAATTAAATATACAAAAGCTCAATACAATTTCCAACAACACCACATATTTACAGTTTTATATACCAAAACATTTGAGGATTTGATTGTAGACTTTGATAGTGACGTCTCGCCAGGTGTCGAACGCGAAATGAGTGGCGGATATTATGCTGACATACGACAAGACGAGGAGTCCCATAATCGGGAGGAAATCCCAATTCGGACTCCCAAATGCTGACTGTATCGTCCGAATCGCGAGGAATCCGAATTCAATAATGACCAGGAGTTGCCAACACTTGAACCAGCTTTTCCTCCAGATGGACTTTTGACTCTTCATTTCCCTCGTCCGCCCGTCCATTTGGACTGGGATCCAGTTGAATGTGGCCGCCAGGGCATATACCTGGGAAATGCATCGTAAATCCCGTCGAGTCAACATTGTTAAAGTGAAAAACTAAAGGACTATAAACTCGACAGGAGTTGGAAAGCAAATGGAATGAACAAAACTATACGATGAAAATGACGAAGCCTTGCTTTTTTCATTCCCTTTCCAATTAATTTCCAGTAATTGCACCACTTCAATTCCAATTCAAAGGACAGGAATGAGCGAAAAGCGAATGGTTTGATTTTAATTTTAATTCACTTAAACTAAATGGTTTGTGACGCACAAAGAAAATCCATTCCACACGGGTTTTTCAAGCATTAGTGAACAAAGGAATAAAAACAGGGCTTTTTAAAATACTGTGACAATTACATAAATCTAAAATATTCAAATGCTTGCCATTCGAAATACGAATTCGGAATTTAAGTGTCCGAATTTCACGTGTGAAATTGTGGTTTGATGGTCCAAAATTACCCCACAATTTCCCTTCTAACAAAACGTTTGGTATATTTTAAGGTATTATATAGATTTCCGATATAGAAAAGCCGTACAAAAATATTATGAAAGTTCTTGTGCCAGTCAATCGGCAATTGCAATTGTCTTTGTTTTATAACAATTATGATTATTATGGACAATGACAATGTGTTGACACTAAAATAAAATGTCCTTACAACCGCTTCATTGCCGTCAACAAGAAAGTCATTAAAGATAAATCTCTCGGATTTGACTTAAATTAGATTGAACAAGTATTTTTGTTGGGTATGAAAAACTAGAGATGACTGAAAATGATACGAATTCCCCTGCTGCTCCTTATTTTAAAGCTTTCGGTGGTGACGAGTGGAAAACCTGTGATTTTATCCAATTCCTTGAGCAATGCAATTTGTAGTCAACGAGTTGCATTAAGCCAAAGCCAAACCGTTCAAAAGCCACTGAAAACGAAACCTTCGTCGTCGCCGTCCTCGCCAGAGAAATTGCCGTGTGGCTGGTTCCTCTGGACCAAATGCAGTGAGTTCACAAATAAACCGAGTCTGAATTAATTCCGTTCAGTCTAATAACTATAATAAAGCATTTTTATATTTAAATATCGTAGATGCTGGAAATGAATTTGAATCTGCAATTAATTCTGACAACGTGAAGGAGTTCCACAATTTCAATGCCAACTGTCCGTTTTTCCAGCCCAGAACGTGTGAACAAGTCTCACAGAATTTTGATGCACCGAAACGAGAAAGTGAGACATTTTCAAGGGAAATCCTTGAAAAATGACAGAAGAGAATGAAAGAGTTTTTATCAAAGGGATTATAATTCAAATGGTCTTGTTCTATTCTATGCAAAAAGGTCGTCGGGTGATCCAGTCCCCCCGATTCCCGTGAAGATGACTTCTTCTGAAAAGTATCCATCCCTGGTGCAAATTGGGGTAGGTCACGCCTGTTTTCGCTGACGCTGAAAGGATGCGGCGGAGTCATCGTCAATGAAAATTGGGTCGTGTCCAAGGTACCAAATATATTTTCAAACACTTTTCCAGAACTCACAATTTGAACACATGTATATTTTGGTCTCTCCTCATCCGGCATGGTGTTTTTCTGGAGCTCCGCATCCGGATGAAGTTCACGTGATCGCTGGCGACACCATAATTTTCACAGAAGGAACAGAACAACGAACGGAAGTGATCGACTATTTTATCCATCCAGGTTTTAAGTACGTTCGAGACTAGAACTTGTATAGTCTGTCAAATTCCCTCTTCTTTCACTAGAGCTTTCTCATTATTCTATATATTTGATCTGATCGTGAGTGTATTAAAAGTGTGACGTGATGGGCAAGATTTCTATTTTGTTATTTCATCAATCATCAGAATTCCAGATGCGGAAGTGCCTGGGGATTTTTATAAGGATAATATTGCACTCATTCGCGTTAGCACACCGTTCAAATTCAACAAAAACGTCCAGCCCATGGATTTTCAATCTGCGTCAATTCCAATCAAATCCGGTTCGGATCGGAGTTTCACAGCCGTCGGCTGGCCCAAAGATCAACTTAACAGTGGGGAAAATGACACGGATCTCCTGGCACTCTTTGAGTTGCCTCTTTCCTTCGTCCCCAACGGCAAATGCTATGACGATAATATGAGAGAAAGTGGGGCAACAAAGGACGAGCTCGTGTGTGCCGGACATTGTGTAAAAAGATCCGTCAGAGCCAGGGATTTACTCCTCTACGTCACTACGATGGATAAAGGAAATGATCCAATATTGGTTGGGCTGGGTCTGGTGGATCTTTATTTTAAGAATAGAACGAACCCGTTTGGAGTATTCACTGAGTAAGTATATATACGACTATAAAAAACTAATTCAATCCCCGATTAAAACGATACATACCGGCGAATCAAAATATTTTTGGAAACGACCGTAAAACTAGTCACACCATATAGGACAGACCAACTTTTTGTGTCAAAATGTGACTTGGGGTAGGAGTATGTAACTTTTGTGACATGGTTTGAGGGTTGGGTGTCGAGATTTTTTCAATTTATATGACAAAAATACATGGAAGTGGTATATAGGAAATGCATTTCTGTTCTGTCATTGTCTGACGAATATTGCAAATTGGTTTGTCACAAATACACATTATCTCGAAATATTAGCCTTTCCAAAACAAGTTGAAGTTAAATTCAATTTTGAGGGGTTTCGGAGCGTTTGACATAAAAAAGCCATTCAGGGAGGTTTCTCTCAACTTCTGAATAAGGGGGCGTTTGTAAAAAGTCTTTTATTTAGGGGGGGAGGGGGTCAGCAATTTTGTGAGCCTCGCAGATTTCAGGGGAGGGGGGTTCGAGAAAAAGGGTCTTTTATGGACGTGCCTGGATGTGGGAGG
>JAIUND010002349.1:0-23182 GCA_034699125.1 Gisinianus flammeolus
AATACGAAGTGCAGGGTAATACGGAATCCACGAGGAAAATAATCGACCCCGACCGAATTGATCGTTGAGTTCAATTCTGAGTCTCACTGTGAATTGAGTAGTTAACTATTTACTTTCACCGGTGTTTGTTTGTTTTTTCCAGTACAGACTTTCTTTTAGCTCGCCTGAGTTCTCTCGGCTTGAGCATTGTTTATTATTCATTTAAATTATATTATAAAATCCTTTTAAAGTATATCCTTTAAAATAAAATAAAACAGTATCAAGTACTTTACTTTAACTATGGACGATGAAACAAGGTTTGTCATCGATGACTTGTTTTTGATTAATGTTAGCTGTAGCAGTTAGTGAGAATTGAGAATTGAGTCCTGGTAGAAAATAGAATTAGAGTATAAAAAGGTGGGTGGAAAAGGGTTGATTTTGTGACAAGCAAGATAAATTGATGCAATGTGCACGATTTGTTTTCAGATTTCCGAATCGTACAAATGTTTGAGTGTCCTTTTCATGATCTGTGTAGAATTTACACTTTGTATTTATTCGATTAGCTCGTCAGCTGAGGATTTTTTTGTTTTTTTGACAAATATGCTGTATGTAGGTACATACCTACGAATTTGCGTTAGAGTGTCGCGTGTGTGCATCTGTATTATGTACACGAGTCTCACACCTATTTGAGAGAATTGAGAATTGCAGGATAGGGATGGAAATGTAATATGATATTTGTGTATGATTATTATGTAATTGTACTGGTTAAATGTGTACTCATGAATTTCACATGTAGCTGTGAGCAAATAGGGATTTGTGGGTGAGTGAACAAGAGTGAAAATTCTTCATGTTCAATAGTTTGAATTGAACACCAAAAAGGACCCGCAAAGTTGATAAATTGTAATTGAATCCATTGAGTATTGTGTATAGTATTTCAGATGAGCGGTCATCATCAATTCTTGTTCAACGACGACACAGGAGTGAAACCAGACGAGGAATATTTTTCTGTAATAATAGGCGTGACATAATGGTAAGTAGAAATTCGTCAACGTTGACATAATGACGGTTGGCTTTGGAATTGTATCGGACAGAATGATTGACCTACCCTTTTCCCAGCCAACCACCACACATTACAACAACAACACATAGACAGCGTTCCCATGTACAAGTATACATACCTCGTTCGTAGCATCATATTTCCTTGATTACAGGCTTCAAAATCTCATTGAAGAAGGTTCCTCAGTTACAGTTGAAATTATAAATTATCTATCAAAGAGTTCTCGTCATAGAGGGACAAAAAGTATAGTACGAGTGCTAAGTGACAGGTTGAACGAAAGGGTTAGCTCTCACTTGTCCCTCCATTTGTTTGTACATTCTATCTGTGTAGTGTGAGATTTCCACGGTTTAAGTCATCTCGTCCCAAGTCCCAAATGACGCAAAATGGACAAGGGCACGTGACCTTCACTCTCTGCAATTATTCTTCACGTTCCTCCATCCATTTTTTTTCACCGTCCTCCTTTTCTCTCATTCAATTTTGTGACAAGAGAAAACTTGGTGTGTACAGTTTTGACTGTAATTCTATTTAAAGAATTTAATGGTTGACGTAAATTCAAATTCAGACATGTATATTTCATGGATTCAACTCTTTATATTGGAGAGACGACAAACAATGACGACTGTAGACATTGACATAAAACTTTCACCGCTTTGTTACGATATAAAACGGAAATGAGTTAGACTTTATTTGTCACAGAGTCTTTAAACATTACACAATTTGTGAGTATATAGATGGATAAAATAAACAAACATGCACACACAATACACATGCTCATTCTCAGTTACATGGCGAACGTGAGCGTAAAAAAATAAAACAAGGGTTTATAAGCTATCTTAATATCACATGATTGCATCAAATCAGAAAAGACAACGATGAAGTGAATCCTTGTATATTTTGTGATACTCACATATGGCGAAGGCAGTGAGAGAGAGCGTGTGTACGTGTGTACATTCACAATAAAAATAGTCAGACGCTCAAAGGCTCGCGAGTACATATCCAGCACCATACAGAATACATAAGATCCATGTCACTAGAGAATTACTTTTTAATCTGATTGCTTTGGCTTCTGGGGAGATGAATATACGAGGCAAGGAGAGACGACGGTAAACATTTGTGAAGGAGTACGTTGACGAGTTTTTTTGGGATGTGCAGACAGAGAGAGAGAGAGAGCGAGAAAGAAAGAGAGAGAGTCGGAGAGGAGAGTCTTTGCTTGACATGATATTAAATTTCCTTTGACTTTCTCATCTTTGACTAAATAATTCAAGCCCACTTTTTCATCCATGAACCTTTCTTTCATTAGGATTGTCCTCTCTGATTAACTTCTGTCAATAACCCACGGACACAAAAAAAACCCTCCTTCCTTTGGCTTTGGCATTACACACATTCCTGTCCTTTTCTCTACATCCTCCTTCCGTATCCACGAAATATATTGAATCCTGAATTTTTCTCCCCCATCCCCTCATTCTTTCTCTTTCAATTAAGAATACAATTCCTAATTTGTTACTCATGATCACTGATCATTGTAAGTATGTCAACACTTTTTTCCTTGTTTGCCTCACTGCTTAAACTAAACTATACATACGACGAGATAACCTCAAGACTTTTTTATTATTTTTTTTTCGGCCGACTCATTTTGAGATTTGAATTTTTTTTCGGAGGATTTGGGAAACAATTAATTGGACCTTTTTTTCAAAATTGTGGTTCGGTTTTGCCTTTTTCCTGTCTGTATATATGAAAGAGACTTGACATGTTCTATTGTGCTTATTAAAAGTATACTATAGAGCGGATATCATTTCTATATGAAATGATATGATGATGCAAGATTAGATCGAGTATTTCATGTATAGGAATAGAGAATAATAGACCGTAAGATGATATGAAAGAGAAAAAGTTTAATATGGTCCATTTTTTGTGTTTTCTATGTGTAAAAAAAGCAAAAGGAAAGCCAGAAAATGCAGTTGGAGTTGAAAGGACTAAGAGCGAGGATAATGAAAGAGAAAAGGAGGCAGTTCATTTTTTGGGGTAAAACATGAGTTTTTTTCTCCGGCATTTGATATCTCGATAAGCTGGTCATCTCTGTTGTGGATGTGCTTGAAGAGCACAAGTGTTCTAAACGAGGAATAATGAGGGTGAGGTCTCTCCCCTCTCTCTCTCTCTCTCGTGTGTATCTTCTCTGGATTTTTTGGGATCCATAGAAATGGATACATATGTATAATTTACGGAGGGACAAATACAAATACATATGAATGTGTATCATGTGAAAAGTGTAAGCTACATATTGGAAAGGGACAGAAGCATTCATTGGTCTCTCTCTCTCTATATCTCTCTCTCTCTCGCTCTCGCTCTCGGTGTTTTCCTACCTACTTTATTTGCTACTTTGAGATTCGCCTCCTGATCGTGTCGTCGGCTTGCTATATATATGATCATACGACAGCATTATGACTATGAGCTCTGATTCTGTATACGAATACACATAATATCTCTAAATATCGTCAATCCTTCATCCTGAATTCGTGAGTCGAGACTCTTTAGGTACATGTGCGTATTTATATGAGCAAACGTATATAGTAGATATACACACACGGACTAGTTTATAGGGATAGTTAAATGAAAAGGGAAATAAATACCCTTCCCCATATAATACAGTTAGAGTTAGTGTGTAGTGGATTTGGAAATTGCATTAGCTCTCCGTGTACTTATGATTTTAGTATCTCTGTGTCTCTATATGTGGATGTGGATAAATTGTGTGTATTTGTATTTGTGGATATATATATATATATATAAACAGAGTTTTTGTGTGAGCGGGAGTTTTATCTGGAGATCAAATGGTGCATGTATAGTTGTAGTCGGTATGGTAACTTATAATAATTGAAGTGATCACAAGTGGGCAACTCATCCACTGATCACCTGCCCAATGCAAGCCCCCTCATTAATCTTGTCCAGTTTCAGAGTCACGGAAAAAATAATTCTGCCTCGCTCTCTCTCTCTCTCTCTCTCTCCTTCTCTTTCTCTCTCATGAAAAAATCCAAACAATAATTTGAGGGCAAAACATGTAATGAAAAAAAGGAATCCTATAAAAAACAGTACATAAGATATATTTACAAAGTACGCAAATAAACATTGATGATATTGAGAGTTTTTGTAGTTGTATCTGTATTCTGTATTTAATAATACGAATCGGGATAGGTAAGCAATATACATGTGGGCGTATATGCAGTTGGGGTATACATAGTTTATGTAAAGATAAATATCTGTAGGTATATTCTTTTGATTCAGAGTCTAATAAGAAGCTGTCATTGTCGATTTACAAATGGCGAGTTCATACTCAGTCTAAATTAAAATATCCTCGAGTTGAAGGAAGAAACGGAACGGGGGTTGGATGTGGCTAATCAAAGAAAGTGAGCATCAGCACAACCCCACACTCGAGGAAGCAACGACGGCTTTTTCATTTTCAGTCATTTATTTATATGGTATATGTCTGGAACTCTGGAGAGCCATGGTTCGTAAAATCTGGAGGAGCTAGAATGAATCGTAACCAGATTGCCGTGGTGAATGGTGTGTGCGTGTGTGTGTGTGGATTTCAAATTCCAACTCTTCATTCCATTTTATACTTGTTCATTTTACAGCTTAGTTTGTAGTTAAAAAATATGTACATGACGGTTGGATGATGGGACTTTTGAGCAATGAAGTTGACGTCCTCCTCATGATTCTTGATACGAGGAGCCATGTACTACATATATACATGTACAGATACATGTATACGAGTGTCGTATATGTATATAAACTGGGACACGGTATAGAGGAGAAAGAGACAAACTCATTTGCATGATAGGAGATAATATGATTAGAATGTAGGCGCTTGGGTCGAGTTGGGGCCGTTGATTAATTTAGCAAGACAAGCCGCAATGACACTCACTCTCTTATGTGTCAACACTCATTATACTTCCGACTCCTCTCCCATTTACTCTCAGATAACTTCACTCTTCATTCACACTCTCTTCATCTTTTCTATCTGTATAGATGCACCCTTCCTTCAGTTCCTTCCCTGCCTTTCCTTGCTCGTTCTTTGAACGTACAAGCATAAACTTGGATTCATTCATTCATTCATTCCATTGGATTGAATTGGATTGGGTTGAAGAGATGGGCTGCTGCTGGCTGCCTAATGTGATGAAATAAAATAATGGGAACCTTTATACATAGGCAGAAGATGATGAGTTATACGATCCTTCACATCTTCGTAACTTTTGATTTCAACCGACTTTTCAAATCTCAAATCGAAACGAAATGGTTGTACAGTTATATGTACCTACAACCCGTGCTGACAATTCCGAGTTTCTATTTGAATTGAGCATGTGGATTTAATTTAGTTATGCTCGGATTGGGGCGCGCGTAAAGGAATATTTGTAGTGCGTTGTTGGAGTTAATTGTTGATGGGGATAATTGTTATTGAATATCGTAAATGACATTACTCGAAATAGTAAATAGTAGGTATAATGCTATAATAAATTTCGGTATGATGTCCTTTGAAATGTAAAATATGGGGAATAAATTGTGGATTTGTGAATTTGTGGTCAGTCTATTAGTTGATTTCATGTGATTGTCTTTTATATTCTATTAAGGTAGATTACACGAGAGAGTGGTCACTGAAGTTGGACAGACGGCATGTGGAGAGAGAGGAGAGAGAGAGAGGAGAGAGAGAGAGGAGAGAGAGAGCCTTGTCGTCCAGCCAAAGTGTGAGCGGCGGTATCATTGAGAATATTGAGACCAATTTATTCTTTACTCTTTGTAGGTACTTTTATTTATTGCCCAAACTCGAGTGGAGTGTGTGTGTAGTGTATTGAATTGATACGTTTGTGTATGGAGAGTGAAACGAAATGTTGGACAAGGAATGATACAAAGTGTGATGATCGGAGAAAGTCCACGTGGTCATTCATCCAAATTAGCTGGACAATGGAAATAAATTGAGTTGGAGACGAAGCAAACGTTATTATATCCAGTTGACCATTGTACATTTTACGCTCGAAGTGGATACGACAAGAGACAACACAACACAATTCTCAATCATTCCCTTCCACTTTGTTCCATGCCCGATACAATCCCAAATTATTTTACAGACAACTCCAGTACACTTTGTTCTTTGGATTTCCATGTTGTATATATATCTATGTATTTATTAAAAAAATGAACGTTTTGAATATTCCAGTGAAATATCCATGTTCTTTTTTGTACTTCACTTCAGTGTCCAGAAAATTTCAACTATGAACTAACGATACCTAAGTATAAGGAAAAATTCTCTTTGTAGGTCCGTTTTCCCAACAGATATTTTGATGTTGATGAAACGTAGCCCAAGGAAATGAAAATCAATGTCGGTTTTTTTTCTATCAAATTTCATAATGGCAAAAACAAAACCATGTGTTTTTTCGACAATTTGACCTCCTCGTGAGTACTCGTGTCTTTGTCATGTCCTGTCCTGTTTTTTGTTTTTTTTTTGTCCTTTTTTTTGGTTTATATTTGTGTCTTCTGCCTCGTGCCTTTGACTTCATGTCCACACCGTCCAGTAAACAAGAAGAGTTTTTCCCCAATTTTCCATTCTAAATCTTGTGTACCAAAAAAAAGTTGTATAAAAAGTACAAAGTGTTTTATAGATTTTTGTGTGAAATCAAGCGAGATGAATTGAGCTGTCCATTGCAGAACATCTCCAGAGCAATGATCACTCGCCATATCCCTATATAGATATAGAATCCCCATCAAATACATCAAATATATATTATAGATCATTTTCACACTGTAAAAGAGTTTTCAGTTGTCTCTCGATATACATACATATTACATATACTATTGCAATTGCAAAGTATCCAACATGCAGTCATGCTATCTGTGAATTTGAAATTCCAATTTCCAATAAAAAAAACTACTTTTTATGTTCATTCATTCATTCGTGTCCCCCAGTCGTCACTGTATTATGGGAGCATGCAGGGCTTTTGTGTATATTCTTTCGCTGTACATTAACAGTAAATAAAATATTGTGGAACTGTAAAATAATTTGTTGGTAAGTGACAATGAGGATGGTGACACCTCCGACTCTCCAATTCTGAATCTGACACAATGTACGTATGCGGGCTGACAATGACGAAATTGTTGTATTGTCGTCTGACCAAATGATGTACAAAGTACGTAAATTCACGGATATCTGTACATAGTTTGATGACCGATGACGATAGATATATATATATATACCTCGGCTTTTTATTTTTGATAAATAGTGATGCTATTCACCACACACTCACGCACGCACAATCTCCTTTTTTCACTTGGTCATATACTATGCCTATATGCACAATGCACATGCTTGATTATTCGGAGGAAAAAATTGGAATATATTACCAAGACTGAAACAGTTTCTTTATGTGGCGTATGCTAAATTTCATCTCGGACTCTTTTATCTTATTTGAATAACACAGAATGACTGTAATAAAATAAAATTGATGTGCATCCATAAAATGTATATAAAACGGCTCCTATTTTTCATTCAGATTTTTCCCAGCTCTCAAAATCCCATGTAGATATTTCACTGGTAGCCCTGGCTTTTCCCCATAATAAAAAAAAAGGAAAAGTTCATCCACTCTCCACGCGTGTATATATGCGTATTTTATTTGTGTGTATGTATAAGCAAGGTAAATATCTCACATGTGACAAAACAACATGAGCAGTTTTCTTCTTGCCCGTACATAAATAAAATAGTATAAAAAATCATATGGGGTTAAACAAAACGTATTACTTTTTGTCTGTGGCAAATCAAAATAGATTTTTGATTTATCCAAAAAAAAGGTCTTTATGTTTTTTTATGTTTATGTTTGTTCGTATATAAACAAAATTTCTTGACATATACGGATAGAAAACAAATGCGTAGATTTTTTTTTTTTTTGAATCATCATCTACATTGGTTTTGGGGTTTTTCTATTTTCCCCAATAGCAATAGCTTCACTGTATGTGGACCCTTTTTTGTATCTGCATGTCATTTTTCATTTGTATGTATTTGATTTTGTAGTGGGAAGAAAATTTTGAGAGAACAGACAGAGCGAGAGCGAGAGAGAGAGAGAAAGCGAGAGAGCGAGAGTATATTGAATTTGGACGAGTTTCCCCCCTTTCAGGATCAATCAATTCAGATTTGATGGCGCATCCTCTTTGGTATTGCTCGTATTGGGATCTCACATGGCTCTGTATTGTGTGTTGTGTATTTTCATCTGTATCCGTATAGTTTATGAGAATGAGAATTGTAACCATACGAAAAGACTTAAAAGCGAGAGCGAGCGAAAGAGAGAGAGAGAGAGATAAAGAGGAAAGGAGAGAAAGCTGATAAGCTGGGCTCCTCTCGGATTAGACATTTGGTATAACGACTTGTCATTTATTTACTTCTTCACCGACCCACGATTCAGGATCCGAATCCGGATGGTGGTTTTTTTCTTCTCTAGTTTCTCTTGGTAGATGATCCTAATGGTGTGTACAAGCTGAGCACTAAGCAAATTTGTACAAGCTGAGTGAGATGTTTGAGTGAGTTTGGTGTGTCATGTCATGTATTGGCAGGTACGTTTTTCAAACTGACTGTTAAATGTTAAATTGTAAATGTCAGTGAGTGCGGTATCGAGTTTGAATGCTGGGTGGAAGTGGAAGGTTTTCCTCGTTGACAGTTGTCAAAGTTGCATTGGAATTTTATGCTTAACTTACCCTGGTATTCTCCTAGTGGGAAGGGAAGGGAAGAGTTGAGAGTTGTTAACATTATCATTAGTATTAGCATGTGTATGCGTACCAGCGGATAATAAAAAATTGAATACATGTGGAAATTTATCCTGTACTGTGCTGTAAAAAAAAACGTTTTTTTTTTGTTAGTATGCAAAACGAAATTAAATTCAGTGTGGAGACATACACGAACTTTAGTAGTCATCTAAATAGTAGGGGCAGGATATAAATGAAAGATACAAAAAAGCAAGTAAGGAAAAAAAGGGGGTAGGAAAAGCCCACACTTTGGGATCATTTGCATGAAGATGAATCCACATCATCCTCCGTCATGTAATAATGACTTCTCGTTCCGCACTTTTTTACAGCTTTCCAAATTAGCTCATTGGTCTTAAACAAATCTGAGTCTTTATGTCCGTTTCCCCATACCGGATATCAACTCTATATATCTGTCCTCTAATCGTCAAATCTTTCCTCCATTCACATAGCCATCCCTCATCAAACCACCGAAATTTCAATATCCATTCTTCAGCTTCATCACACATTTGACACATGTACACACACATAATCTTATCGTTAGGAAATTAAATATCTAAGCATTATTTTAAAGTCCATTTAAAAGCTTGTGCATTTAAATGAAAGGAGAATTTCCCCATCTGTTCAAGAGTTTTAAGTATTTCCTCCATTCAAAGTCAAGTCATTTAATGCAATTAGAAGGAACTCGGCATTTTATACATACATACATTCAATATTCTATTGCAATAAGACTTGAGGGAAAGTGAATAGAGTTGTTTTTATGTGAAAAAGTTAAGTGAAAGTGAAGGGAAAGAGAAAAGAGTGACTGGAGTTTTCTAATGAAAAAGTTCTCTGACTGCTCTCAAGATGAGTCTTGATAGTGTTGGGTTTAATTGAGTCGGTGTGAACGAGTAGAAATAAAAGTCAAGTAAATTTCTTTTGGCTGAGCAACACAACAAATTTATCTACTTTCTCTCTCTCTCTCTCTCGGTCTGCCTCGCTTTCTTGCTTGTTTGTGAAACAAGTGCATGAGAAAAGACATTAAGCTTGTGTGTGTGATAAAAACTCTGCTTGGAACAAGAAGACGAACGACACGATGCGTTGCGACTTGGGTTCGTTTCCTATAGTGCATTGGTTTTGGTAGTGGTGGTGGTGGAAGCGTGTGAAGCCAATAAAAATGGGGCGGAAATCACTGTGAACACTGTGAGCTTTCTGTGTGTATTTCTATTTGACTGCTGTTGCTTCTCCTTCAACTTGTTACTGGGAAGAGAAAGCAAGCGAACAAACGACAGAGAGAGAGAGAGAGAACGAAAGGAAAAGAAAGTGAGTTGAAAAGGTAAAGGCAATCAAAGAGAGGGTGAGGAGTTGAGGAGAGACAAGTTCAAGGGGGGAGGAGAAAAATTTATACTCTTCCTTTTCTCTTTTCCTTTCATTTGTTCGCTCACCCCGTCCTGCATATCTCCTGCATCTTATTCTCTGTCCATCTCCCGATAGAATTGGAAAAAATACAGAATTCAGAACCCAAACTTTGCTCACATATTTGTATTAAATACATTATGCATTAGGCTGGAGTATGTACGGGCGTGGATGTGGATTTTATTTTGATTCTTATCGTTAGTCTGTCTCTCTCAGGTTATATAGTTTTTCCCATAGATTTTTTCGTTCACTCTCTTTCTCTTTCCCTCTCTTCCTCTGTTTTACAATCCTGCCCGCACTACAGATACTCCTGTTTTCTGTCGTGTATAGCTAAGTGAGAAAGTGTAAGGAATCTGCTGGAATTTTTTTTTTTTTTGAAATGAGTGACATTTGTGCAAAGAGAGCGAAAGAGAGAGAGACGGAGAAAGGACATAAAATGGTAGCATTCGCTTCAAATCACTGCATTTTCTTTATTCAGTTGACGGTGGGGTTTGGGAGCGAGACGTTTCTTTTTTTCCAGGGCGTTTTACGACTGTCTTTGTGTCACAATACTTAGGCCAAATGGATTCCACATTTATTTGCAAGGCGTAAATGGCAGTAGGCTCCAAATTGAGGGTAAAACTCTCATCGAAATAGAATGTTGTGCACGTCGGCAGAGAAGGAAGAGAGAGAGAGAGAGAGAGTCATATAATATTCTTCATTCTTCCCTCTCATCTAAATTCTAACCTATAATACTAATACTATAATCTTACCTATGTACAAACTCAAAGCCTGAAGAACCCAGGCAAACTCGGCGTCCCTCATTAGGACACACTTGGGTGAAGCTATGAATTCATGTCACTTTACGTCTTTTCTCTCTCCAGTCTTTTCCTCGTTTTTGTCATTCACTTTCCCATGTTGATGTACATACGTGGAGAAGCAGTATAAAATTTTCCCTTTGTAGTTTTTTCCTCCTATATAAATACAAACACGGAATATACACAGGCAACAATCAAAGTAGGACGGGGAGACGAGAGTTATACGACTCCCTTGCGTCCGCATCATCTAAACAAGATCATTTTCCCCAGAAAAAAGAAGAAATTCAGTTGTGTACAAGTATACAAGAGGTATATATATGAGCCTGTGAGTGAGTACATAATATAAATGTATGTAATTTCATCAATCTCAACTTTAACTTCAACTTGTTGGGCCATGGTAAAACCAGAGGAAGAATTCTAGATAATTCAGTGGAATGAAGAGAGAAATTCCAGCTGTGTCCACGCCGAGATGGAAATCTCGTAAAATATTGTCAATCATTGTGTTGCTTTTGATTTACGGGAGTTCAGGGAAAGAGTGATGAAAGAGAAGCTCATATGTTCATTTGTACAAGATCATTCTCGCCAAAAACCAAATGTCTACACTTATTTCCTTGTTTTGGGGGTGAGAGGTTATGAGCAGTTACAACACAATTGTTTCTGTCCCACAGTCTGCTACTCTCCGTCATCCGTCCTTCTCTTTCATTCTTTCTTCCTCCACCAAAAACAAACCAGATTGTTTCTCTACAAATTTCCATTTTCCCCTCAATCCTGAAACGGTCCAGCATTGACCATGTTTATGAATTATTCAGATTCCGTTTTCAATGACAACTTTTATCCACTTTTCCCTCCATGAGTAGAATTTGTACATTGATTCCTGAATTGGTCAAGTTTTCTTTTTCTCCTTCTCGTGAGGAATAAATTGACTACTTTTGCACCGTACTGATATCTGTTTCAATTTTGATTCGTAGGAAGAAAATTGAATAAATTCTTGTTTACATTTACTTTGACCATTTGACTAGAGATGAGAGATGCGGAAATGGAGAATTCAATTTTGTATTTAGACTCTCTGCTCTGGGCAAGTGACAATGGGAAATGGAAAATGGGGAAGCGTAAATTGGTGAGGATGTGAAATGAAATGAAAAAAAGATGAAAATCCAGATAAATACAAACAGACACACACACACATAAAATCTCCAGGAGTTTTTCTGACACTGATGAGAAAAAAGTTGGGGAGAAAAGAGAAAAAATTGAGAGGAAAAAATAAAAGCTTAAATAGATTTGGACTTGACTACTAAACGATAAGCTGAGGACGAAGGCAAAATGAACATAAAAAAAAAGTGTATGCGTTGGTGGTTAAGATTTGGATCGGAAGCGGCTTTGGAGAAAAGGAGGGAGCAAGAGAGAGAGAGAGAGTCGATGGAATGACAGAAGCCTGGTGCCGGATAGCAAAAATATCCGGTATATATATATTGTGTGCAGTGCAGTAGCAGTAGTTGGTCAGGAGAACAGTTATTTTGTACATGGGAGAGAGACCGAGTAAATTTAGTTGAGGAAAAGGAATGAGGATTGGCGAATGGACAGAGGTGGTAGAGAGTGGAGAGTAAAGAGAGAGAGAGAGAGAGACAGTTTTTGGATGGACCGATTTTATGGTGGCTCGTAAAACATCCTGATGAAATATAAAGGGACACTATTATGAAATCAAAGTGAGGAATTCGTGCGATTTCCGTCTCGGCGTGTGTCATGAAAACAGAATCCAATATCCATAAGTATGGCTTATCACACGAATATCAAATCCGATGGTCCCCAGAGAATTTTTTCGTATTCCTACAACTCTCAAATGACGACTCATGATCCCGCTTCTTCTCATTCTCCATTCTCCATGTCTATTACATTACACATATTTTATATATATCGTGAGTGAAATCGCTTTGACTCTCACTCTCTCTTTCTCTTTCTCTCAACATGTCGCATGTCTGCCCTCCGTCTTCCTTCATTTTCCTTGATATTCTCTAAACTTTTTCCTTGTTCAATGCTCAAGTGTCCAGAGTAGAAAAAAAATGCAGTAGGGAAGTTATACAAAACCTCTTCTTCAAACAGTTTGTACTTCCCAAAGAAAATTCCGTGTCGTGTTGACACATTCAATTGGAAAACCCCCAAAACTCATGTACTTTTGACTTTGAACTATGTACAGTAGCTACAGGATATGTATTTTTTTTTTGGTGGAGGGTTCTTTTCTTGTGTGAAACCCTAGACGTTGTAGAATGAGTATTGAGTATTTTATACTTCGTAGATATCGCGTGTCTCTCCGAATTTCTACCAATAATGTGTTCAATGTATGTGTAATTCAAAATTCAATGATGTAATTAGGTTATGTGTCTCGTGATAATTCCACGTTCCCAAAGAAAAAATCGTCCACCAAATGATCATCAAATAATCTTTTGACCAAAAAAAAAAACCATTTAATCGAGTATCAAGTCATAACGATAAATTCAATTGATTGCGTCACGACAACTGACGGACGGTAAAAGAATGACCACCCAATGACATTGCATTGACAATTCACATGAAACTCTATTTTATTTTATTTTTATAGATATTCAGTCAAAGCAAAGGATTATATACGATATGCTAATGAAATGTATTTATTATTTTTTCTCCTTCGTTTGATGTTTGATGAATGTAAAATGTGGGATTAAGAATTTAAAAAAGGGAAAAGAAACTACATTAGTTTGATTAAGTACATGGAGAAAATGGGGAAATCATTACGCTTTTTAAAATTACAACGGGTTTTTTCATACCACTCTCTTTATGTGTATATATAAGGAAATAAAGTTTTCTATCGTATATGCGTTTTATATCAAGGAGGGAAATGTTTTAGCTCTCCTATAGATAAAAAAAACTTTTGTTTTGTCACATGTCCATATGTACAAATCAGCGTATTAATCCCTCTTGCATTTTTGTAGTGTCATTCATTGAGAAAGATAAAAGATCCCAAGAGCAACATACACATTTGGGGTTTGTGGAATTAGAATAAAAATGCAAATGAAGAGGGTGAAAAAAAAATCCGTGTAGGCAGTCATTAGCCATGTGATTTCTTTTTTAAGCTTGTGATTGTAAAAGACGTCACATCGTAATTAGTGACTTTCTTCTTGTCATCACACAGTGCACACACAGACTAATTGTGTGTATGCAGAGAAAGAATGTGAAAAGGAGACGACAGATTTTTCATATGGCTCCAGGTGTCATTTCCCATTCTTTTCTTTTCATCTTTTGCTCCTACCTAATTTACCCCTCTTTCTTTGTCTCGCTCCCTCTCTTTCTCCTGGTACACACATTTATAGGGAAAAGCCGCGTCAAATTATCACCAGTTGAAACTCTAACAAGAGGGGGAAGTCAACTCTGATCATGAAGCAGCTTACTCATTTCCTCATACTCATCCTCAGGGGAGAGAACGCAAAAAAAGAAAACTTGAAGAAAATGATTATTTCGATACGCGGAGCTCCTCATACATAACGCCCTGTGTAATTGCCGCTTTATTATCTCTGAATTTCTCAATGAAGAGAAGAAAATAAAGAAATCTCTTGCTAAATAAATTTTATTCTCATTTCTAATTTCTCTTCCCGATTTCATTTTTTTACAACTTCCCATTCCCTCATTTTCCTTTCCCATTGGCAAACTAATTGTTTATTTTTCTAAACAAAAGATCCAAAAATTAAAAAATTTACGATCGTGACAATTCCAAGAAAATTATACCACAACTAATTTTTTGAATGGCATGAATTAATCATTCATTTGGAATACAAATGAATTCTGAGCCTTCTGGGGAAAATGTCCGTCCAATTGGTAAAAACAAACGTGAAAAATCAGGGTAAGTTTGTGTGTATAATAGAATTGGATTGATAACAGTGGATTTGTGAATGGTTCTCGATGGCAATTATGATTATTGTGAGTTTTGATGGGGATGCTGTGTGTCTGTGTGTGTATGAAGGAGAGTAGAGAATAAAAGATGGACTTGTCGAGAAGATGAATGGGGAACTCGTGCCTTTTTGACAAGTCCTTCAGTCGTATTTCGGTTTCGTTTCGTTATAAGTCTTGTGTTGGTGTGTGTGTGGCTCCGTTTGTTCACAGAGAGAGAGAGAGAGAGAAAAGTAAAAGGAGTGAACAAGAACTCGGGTATAAAAAAAAAGGAAAAAAAGAGAGAAGTGGAAGGATGAGGCCAAGCGGGGACTGAAACTGAAAATTGAGGACTGTGAGGATTGAGGATACACACAAGAGTTGGAAAAAAAGAACTATCCAATTCTCCGGACTACC
This sequence comes from Gisinianus flammeolus, assembly GCA_034699125.1. NCBI lineage: Eukaryota > Metazoa > Arthropoda > Collembola > Symphypleona > Katiannidae > Gisinianus > Gisinianus flammeolus. The sequence continues at coordinate 15,310 of JAIUND010002349.1, forward strand.
TCCAACCTCACAAGTGAATCTTCTCCATTGAAATAACATTGAAGTCTTCCTTGTCGATTCTATCCGGTTCATTCTCGTGTGAAGTAATCCGTCAATTCGTTTTTTCATGACAAACCATCTGAAAAGTCTCATATCATCAATCACTCACGTTCAACTCATACATCCGCATATATCTGTCTGTTGTATCTCTCTCTCTCTCTCTCTCTCTTCCTCTCTTTGCTTTAAGTTTGGGAAAACATAGTGGAAGGGAAAAAAATAAACCATCGGCCACAATCCAATGGGATCACATTGCAAACGTATGTATGTTGACGATGTTAGCTAATATGTGTATAAACTTTGTAACACATTTCTTTCACATTGGTTTTATTTTATTTTGGATTTTTTCTTTGCTTTTTTTTACCTATCCCATATCTCATCTTGTTATGTAGTTTCCTCCTCCTCCTTCCAAAATCCTGATCCCTTTGAGTTTCCAATTTCTATTTCAAATCCGGATTTACTTTGACGATGACGACAACGAGTAAACTTGGCCGATAAATGTTCTTTGCCATTCCTTTTCTTGCCATGTGCACTTGAAATGAAATACACACAGTAAAAGTCCTCACATTGTGCTCTTTTTTTTGTGTGTGTACGAATTTTCTTTTTTAAAGGAAACCAATCTTTTCGGCTTTGAGCTTGGGCTTTTGACTTCCCCTTCAGGATTCCTTTTCACCATTTCTTTCAGGCTATTCAAAATATCCTTCACATCCTGAGAATCCGAGCAACTGTAACTTGCAAATTTAACACAATTCTCCCATATCTTTCCCCATGCAAATGGTATACAATATATTCATCGAATCTATAAAAAACGGACTTTAATCTAAGTAAATAGACATAACAAATATAGCTCTAGCGGTTTTACCGTATATGTGTAAAAAAAAAGTGTGTACGAGATTTGAGTAGGCATTTTTCCAAATAAAATTGGAGCTCATGTAACAACTTTCTCTGGATATCGAACTGATCTCTTTGTCTTGGTGATATCTCTCTGGAAAATAGAACAAGTGCAAGTGAGGCTTGTGACTTTATCTCTCAATTGTATTGTCATTGAGGGAGAGAGAGAGAGAATGAGGGCTCAAAAGCGGTGACTACTCTAAAATAAAAAACAGTTCCTGGTGTTTTTAAATGGGAGAGTCAGTGTGAGGTCTGAGCTCTAAATGAGCTATTGATTTTGATAGACAAATCAAAGGTAGAGAGAAGAGTTTTCCACATTTTGTATTGTAGTGTGTGTGTGTGTGTGTTTGTGTGGTGTGTGGAATAAAGCCATTTTGTATTTGGATTGCGTGCGAGATAAAATTGGCTCCCTCTGATCACCCATTATTCTCAAATAAATGGATATAAAGTGCATTTTCTCATCCCACCACAAACTCTAGACAAACTCAACCACCACAAACTGCCTGTATATATATATATACTCATTTCGCCCCTTCTTTGTCTTCTGTTCAAATGTAATGCATGTCAACACTCAACAGCTTATTGAGTATTCTCTCTATCTCTCTCTCTCTCTCTCTCTTTATACCCAATCTCAACGACCAGTCTATTTAAAACTGACCTACAAAACCTGCTACATAGTTTCCTCATTGAGTTTTGTATATGACTTATCACAATTCTCTTACCTTAGAGTTGAAAATTGCATTTAAAAAAAACAAAAAAACACGATTTACTCTTTGTACAAGATTTTCAAACAATTTCCCAGTGTGATTGACTTGGCACGTGACCTTGTCATACATTTTTTGACGAAGTGTAAAGTGTAATAGAGATCTATGAGCTTCATGTCAATACAAAATTCAACAACTACAGTGAGAACGACGTCCAATCTTACATTTTTTCCGTTTTTCCCTCATTTCACCTCAAATTAATAAGGGCAAAATCACTCAATTTCCCAATCCATTCTCTTTTTGTTTGAGTCACACACTCCAATTCTCAATACTCAATAGTTTGATTGCATGTTCATAAATCATTTGAGGATTTTTCACAGGATTTTGGAGGGATTCTGTTTAATTTTCAGTGTTGTCAAAAAATAATCTTTTCCAAAATGAAGTTGTACATGCAGAATTTTTATTTATTTTTGTCTCGTGTTGAGTTTGAGAGATTAACACTCGTATTCTTATTTCCATATCACATGCACCGATTGTGAATGCGAATAAATATGAATTCAAATATTCAAAGTGCTGTACACACATGTTTATGGCTTTTGAATGTTGAATGCGGAGCTGACAAATGTTTGTAATTTTTCAATGCAATGGAAATGATGTGCGGCAATCAGTCAGTGTATAATGAGAAAGAGAAAGAGAGAGAGAGAGAAGGAAAAGAATGGAACATTTGGTGATGATGTTTAAATATGAATATAAATAGGTTTTTATGGATAAAGGATGTACATGTTGAACTGAACTGAAAACAGGCATGCAGACAGAGAGAGACAGCAGGTTAGAGTTTTCTATAAGCTTATGATATACCGTATATCTCTGCAAAACAAACGATGAAACTGACTTTTCTTCTCTGCTCTTTTTCAATGCAGTAAACATAATACGCTTTAGAAAATACGTTTCTTTCTTTTTTTTGGTACAAGTCTATTGTGAGTTTAAACTGGAATGACGCCATCACTTGTGTTAGAAATTATTTGAGGATTTCCCTGTATGAATGTGAGAGTGACAATGGGAAAAGACAGGGTCTGCTTTCCTGGCATCCCACAGAGTCCGATTCAAAAGTCTTCTCTTTCTCTCTCTCTCTCTCTCTGAACACAAGTTGTATATAATGACTCACTTTCCCCAATGTCCATAAAAATCAATCAAAGTCCTCAGTCACAAAGTTTGTACTTTTTGAGACATTTTTAACTTGGAGTCTATACGTCAACTTTGATTCTGCTTTATTTATTTCTAAATGACACTGTTTTCAAACAGAAAACTTGTTTAAAACCGAACGAGTTCAGTTTCATATGTTGTTGACTAAAGAGTACGGGGAAATTATTGTCGTTTTACCCCTCCGCTTTCTTTTTCGCCTGTGGTGAGAATTAGAATTCTAATTTGTCATGGATTTGTGGAAGGGAAAAGAAACAGCAGGAAGAATTCTTAATGATCCCAGACAATTCTGTTCATTTTTCAGAGTCACTTTGCATTTCATCATTTGTCTACATGACTTTTTCTTTCTACCAACAAACAAACGCAGCCGCAGTACTGCAAGTGTCGCTCTTACTATACTGAAAACGATTTCCTCTGGAGTCAGTTTTTACTTTTTATGAGCTCATCTGATTTTCAAGTATTACATTTTAATACATACCATTTCAATTATAATAAAAAATGTGTGATATGTTAGTGAGAAACAAATTGAAATTGAGAGATTTATGAAATATAAATGATAAATACCAAAGTGGAGAGTAAATAAATAGAATATGTTTGGATTCATTTGTATACTACTAGAGACTGGAGTATTGGAGACTGGGGACTGGAGAAGAAACGAGAATTATGAAAGAGGGTTGACAAACGGGGTTGCGTTATGATTAACCAATAGGTTTTTTTTCCCCACTTTGGTTCTTTGCCTGACAATGACTAATATCTTTGGTAATCGACGAGAGCATATTATACGGCATGAGAAGGAGCAGCCATATACAGAGAGAAAGCGAAGGAGGAAAGAAGGCGAGATAGTTGATTGTATATGATTTGCAATGAAGATGAAGAGGAGACTGAGAGTTTTCTCCTTCCTGATTGATCGGTTCTTTAACCTTTTGGGTCTTGAGGCCGTCATCATCGTCCATCCACTCCCCATCAAGTCATTACCACAAAAATATATGCGTTCCTCATTTTATTTGGTCTTTTCTGTATTTATATGCGGAAAAATGAGTACTATTGTATGAGTACTTGGGCATGGATTTCTATATAGACAATATGTGAATACAATACTCCATCGATTCTGGCGTGTTCTCATAAATTGTAATCAAGTATCATCATCATCATCAATTGGAGCTACGAATGCATAAAGTAACAAAAGAACAACAAAAATCACTCGACGCTTTTACACACACATTTACAAAACTTTGTAAATTCGTTAATATTAATATTAATGTGATACAGAATACAGACTATTAAAGGCACTAAAAATTGTTGTTCACTTATTTTGGCGTGATGTCGTCTAATCTCTCGTCATCATCTACGATTTCAAAATCACACAATTCAAATTCAAATTCAAATTTAGTTACAGCCAGGAATACTCTGTATGTCTGTATATTATCACAAGTTTACAAAACATTGACATTGCATGACAGAATTTCCATAGTAAAGTCATTTCATTTATGGACGATGCCACCCCCAACTCAGAATAGACAATAGGGTGAATGTTCTCCGGATGATCGCTATACGTTGTATACAACAGTCTCCTGTGTATGTTTTTGTATTTTTAACCTATAATTACCATTTCTCTTTCTCATTTGTCCATGCAACAGCCTTGGGATTCCCCCGGTATACTCTCCTCGTGTTTTTTTTTTCGTCTTGAGCATTGGCTCTTTGGGTCTCATTAAAGACGCCACGTGCGTTTAAGTGTTAAACAATGTTGTGAAGGTAGCAAACCTGTAATTTTGTATTGTATAATTCGAGTACTGACGGCAGTCCCACTATTTTTTATATCCGACTCAACTTTGTTTTGTTGTTTCCCCCCATACCAGACTTTGTCTTTGCTCTCCAATTGTATGGCTAAATACGGAATGTAAACGCACACACAATTCTGAATACATATACATATCTGTATTCGTGAAATAAAAGCTGTTTATTTTCATTCAATTGTGTACCTGCTTCCTTTTTTTCATGCAAATTCAATTCAAAGGTTTTTTCTATATTTTGTTCCTACGACACGAGAATTTCTACTTTCAAACTTCTCAGTAATAATAATTCAAAGTTCAGTCATTGAAAATTTGGAAACATGCAAATGAACTACAATCAATAGAAACATTTTCTTAATCGTATACATTTGAAACATGGACAGCTTTTTTCATAAAAATAAATTCTTGTAAACAATCAGGAATTGGTTGTCAACAAATAGTTCTCGTTTTCTTGAATGGATGCGGCATGGATTTGGATCCGAGATCCCGAAACCCGAAACCCGAATCGAGTAAACAAGATAATGATATAAATATAAATGGGGTGGATTTTTCAAGAGTGTTATTGTCTGTTTGTACTTGGATCAGATTTGCTATTGGCTATACATATTTGCTCTTTTGATGTATGTGGAAAAGTGTACTCAGGGAAGATGAAAGCGATGAGATAAGTGAGGAGATTAGTTGAACCTAATGGATTTTGGTCCTAGGTAAAAAATGATACTTCAGTTTCAAGTGAGCAAGAAAATGTTTCTGCGGGGGTGTTTTATGTGTGATCATGTACATATACAATGTACACAGTGTTTGTAGTTTGTAGATTGAGATTTGTAGATAGAAATAAGTTAAGCATAGCTAATACAAGTTAAGTCGAATGAGATTAGAATGACTGTGCGTATGTTCCGCCGGATATGAAATACGAAGAAATAGAGGGAATAGAGCAAAAAAAAAAAAAGTGTCTCCGTCGGTCAAAGAATGATAATTGAATTAGCCAGATCTCCTTGTATCCTCTTCATTAGTACTTGTCCTATTTTGTAGCGATAGCTAATGGAAGAGATCCATTTGGTCCCTCGAGATTTTTCACTTTACCAGCACCATTGACCATCACTCCTCATTCTCTCTCTCTCTCTCTCTCTCTCTCTCTCAATGTAAGACTTGATCTCATATTACAAGAGCAAGAAGACATATCACATTATACCGAGAAAAAAATCCACATCTCGTGCAGTTTCTATTTCTGTTTCATGTTTCCATCATTAGAGTTATCACAGTAGGTAATAAGGGAAGGGTGGGAGGTATAAGCAATAACTTTCCTTCCATCCCTCTGACTTTTCTTTTATAATTCCCGTGGAATGATTAATGAATCTTTGTTTCTTTGAATCAATTACATTTTATTCCAGAGGGAGAAAGGACTGGGCCAATGAGATTAGCTTGCCGTTCCCAACAATAGTAAAAAAAACAAAATAATGTCTAAGGATTCAAACTAGTGGATTTTTAATTAGTAGATTTCTGGATGGTGTATAGAACTTTTGAAGGAAACGTCAAAAGTTAATTTGTAAATTTTCAAATGGGAATTCGTTTAATTATTTAAAGTGGTGAGCAAACTGAATAGAGCAGGGGAAAGAAAAGAAAATGAATGGGCAGGTGACCAAGATGAACTCTACACTTGTACTTGTGGACTGACACAGTCAAAGAGTAAAGGAAAGTGTCATAAGATAAGAACTATACGATATTTATAAGCGTCTCGGCCACTTGTCGTTTGTAATCTATGGAGAGAAGACTGGGAAACTGGGAAAGTTTTGTAAGCGAGAGATTGTTGGAGATTGACTCAGCTTTATGAAAACTTCCCATCCTCAGGTTCAGTCCTCGTGTTTTCCCTTTGTATTTCCGTATATCGTAGTCTGGAGAAGGAGGAGAAAAGAGGATGATTTTTTGGGGAATGGTTTTGTCATTCGTGTCGTCGAGGAAGTGAAAGGAGAGAATGAAAGATAGTCAAAAGGGGACGAAGGGCAGATTGAAGAGCAATCCATCAAATCTCTAGATTGTCACGAAGAGTCCAATCCGAGTAAAAGTAGATGGATGTTCTCTTCACTTACTCTACCAAAAACACAAGAGTATTTTACCACCTTCATCCTCTTTACCATGTCCACAGCTTTAAGCTCCCAACTTCCAGTTTCCAGCTTCCAATCCAATTTTACTTTATATTCAGCTTAATTCATCACTTAAATTCTCCTCAGGATTGAATCCGCACTCTCACTCTCTCACTATTTATTTGACCATCCTTCATTTTCATTCGTACATATTCTTTTGTTGTCAGATATAAATAGATACATATGTGTGAGAGCTCTGAATTCTGAATTCTAAATTCATGCAAATCTCTCATCACACAATTACTAGTTCAACTTGGAGCAAGTCTTATTGCTTACATAGACATTTCATTGTCATCTCCTCATTTCGTTGTTTCGTAGTATGGAAACAGATAAGAATTTTTGTAGAAATCCCTACTCGCTCGCTCACTCACTCGGGCATGTAATCAATGATTAACAATATTGGTTTTTCTCTTTCAAATATTTCTGTGGACGACATTTGGTTTGGTTTGGTTTTGATGAGGAGAGACGAGATTTGGAACTTTCCTTTCCTTTGGGAAAGTTCTTTTGTATTTAATTTGTCACATGGCAGTCTCGTACTTAGTGCTCCGATCCTCCGATCCATCAAAACATATCGTACATTCATCTGATAAAATATCCTAAATCTTGACTTTCATTAAGCATCTGCTCCTTTATTTGACTTTCATTGGGAGAGAGAGAGGGAAAGAGAAAGAGGGGTTACAAAATCATAGCTGCCAACACGACACCCACGATCGTGGTAAAACTCCCCCCAAATTTCACGATCGTGATAAAATGAAAAAGCAAGTTTGCTAACATGTAAATTTGCATATCAAACCTGTCTCAATTATTCTTGGTTTTTCCTATAGTTAAGGCATTTTTCTTAACTATTACAAATTTTTTAAGCAAGTTTGCTTCAAAAAAGATTTTTTTTTTTTTGACCTGACCGGTTGGTGACCCTTCAAACTTTTAAGATTTTTGAAAAAAAGTTCAAAATTTTGATTTTTTTGTTTAAATTTGTTTGGGAAGCAAGTTTGCTTCATATGGCAATATTTCCCATGCATGAGGGAAAATGTTAACTTCCTTCAAGAAGCTGGCCACGCCCCCAAATGATACATTGTCAATGTCCCTAAGAAAATGAATACCGTATATACTGTTA
>JAIUND010002350.1:0-23180 GCA_034699125.1 Gisinianus flammeolus
TCTGCCCCCCCCCCCCCCACCTATCTCTTTCTCTCTCTCTCTCTGTTTGTTTGTTTATTATGCAAGAGGTGAATCTGGGTCAAATGTCAAGTGCTTCAAATTTCTGGGGGAAATGAAGATGTAAAGCAATTGTCGCGTGACCCTGTAGACACACTGGTACACATTTAAAACATTTAGATTGAGCATAAGAACATTTCCATTGAATTCACATTTTTCACATTCGCCATGGTAATTTTTTTATTTCTGCGATTGTCAAACGCTCAGCTTCTCCAATTCCTTCATTTGTAATTTGCTTGTTTTTTCTTGTGTTTCTGTGTAATATGTAGAAAATATTAAAACAAATGCTTCAGTTTTGCCTTTTAATTTTGAAGAACTTACGACTAGTATTGGCATTTGGAATTGAGAAAGGAGAAGAAGGAAAAGCGGACGAAACAAGTAAAAAAAAGTCTCTAATCATAATCATGCTTTCTCTAAGCCCCACACGAAACAAAAACTTACTATATTTGTAGTATAAATCCCCCCCTTTTTATATTTTATGCCAATGCCAATATTTTTCCTGGAATGTATATAAAAATAGAAATGGAGAGCGCGAAGACAAATTTGTATGATTATCTCGAAGTCGGAAAAGTGGATTATATTCCATGTCACTCGCATTTTATTACTAGAATTATACTTTATAATCTCCATTTTCCATTTCTTGCCAACTGTGAGCTCTGTTTTGTGTACAAATATCATACAAAGCGACTAGGAAAACTTCAAATTCAACGTCAATGCATACGTATATAATTGCAATTCGTTATTCTTATATAGATTTTCTCCTTGTTTTTTTCCTTGTCTCGCTGGGAATTATGTGAGGAAATATAGCAGTGGGGGGGCCTGGAAAAATAATTAACGACTTTTATGCAATTTGATTACAACTTACAACTACAAATACAACAAACCCGAGTTCACTCCTGTTCTTTTTTTTGCTGTTTTCGTACACGAAAAAAGTTGAGAATATTTGTTCTCTATATAATGACGATGGAATTTCCTAAAACTAAAAAACATTTCACTGAAAATCGATTAGAGAATCCAACAATGAACAGATACAGCCGAGAGGGGACTGTTCAAATTTTACAATACTTTTACAATATGATACGATACAAATGCTAAAAAATTGAGCATCATCTCACAAGCCTCAGATTTATTTATAATAATTTATTATTACCATGTTCAAAAAACAAAAACGTGGTTTTAATGACCATTTCATTTTCCGTTTAGCTTTCCAGTTGAAGTGTCAGTATTTAAATGGTATAATACTTGTGAGTTAGTTACCAAATCTCAAACACCTCAAGAGTCATCAAACTCGACATGGACTTGGCAGACTGTGAGTCATCTTTGGAAATGATCTGGCTCCACATATTCCATTTCATTCCACACTGCATTACATCACATCACATTGAGTTGCATTTGAAATTTGAAATGTTCCAGAGTGTCTAAATAGCTTCATGGGGTTTCATTTCATTAAAGACTGAGCCAAAAACTCTCCTCATCATCATCTTTCAACTTACTCTTTATTTTATTCTCTCTCAATTCTCAATTATCACAAATAAAATACAAAAATTTGTCTCGATTTCTATAGTTTGGTATTCTCAATCATTTAGAATAGAAATGAAGATCCTTTTTCGTTTGTTCAAGAACTTTATTGATTTTCCTCAAATATTCTTCATGTGTGTACCAAAAATTGAGAGAAATAAAAACGACGGCATGATGAAGAGATTTTTAATAGTAACAATTGAAAGTTTTCTATGCAACCTTGTGCGTATGTATTTTTTGTATGTACAAATGTTTATGCAGGCTCTGAACTCGGGACTCTCAGGGAGTTTCAAGAGCCAAAACTAAATAGAGAAAAAACATATTGAAGGCTGTAGAATTGTACAACAGAATTGCCCCCCGTTTCTTTGCTGTTTCCATTTCTTTGAGTGTTTGCGTGTGTGTAAAAAAACGGAGGTAAAACTCAAAAAAAAAAGAAGGTTGAAAGACTAAGACGATGCAAATGTTGAATGTTGAATGTTGAGTATGGAATTTAGAACTTGTGAAATTGAAGTCTCGTCGTTCTTTGTCTTGCTCTCAAACTGACTTGACTGACAGTTGTGGGCTGCTCGCTGCTCTTCTCTGAAATTCTAGTTTTTCCCCCCTCTCTCACTCACTATCACATTGCACATTTCCCAATGTACATTTTTTTAGTTTTCTTCCTCAATGTAAATGCACAACCTCCAATTTTAAACTGTACTCAAGCTATTTTTACAAGGTTCATTTCTAAATTTAAAGCGCCTGTGGGTAACATTTTATAATTACGTATCCAGCCGTTTCCTCTCCATTTCCACGATTTCCCATCTCCATGGAATAATGACATTGGGATGTTTTAAATAGCAAAGAAAAAAGAGACAGAGCAAGAGCTGCAGTGTTTCATTTAGTATTTAGTACCCTGCAAATAACGTACACTCGTGTGGACTGGGGATAGTGGAAATCCGAGAGAGAAGGAGTAGAATAAAGTATGGTACCGTCATTTTGCATGTATATCAATTTAAAATCAACAAAACTTCATTTATAGTTGAAGTTCCCGTTGAGGCAGTTTTCATTCTTCTTCTTCTTCTTCTTATTTGACATGAGCATATGACCGGTGAGAACTGGGAAATTAGAGCCAGCTGGTAGTCAAAGTACTAAAACAAAGGCAAATAAATGGCAAACTCGGTACAGATTTTGTGAATTCATACAGATGGAAATTCAAAGGAATTTTTCAAATACTGTACGATATGACAAAATTTGAATGGTTTTAGTTTTTAGGGAGCGAGCGAAGCGAGCCCCCTTATGAAATGGCACATGTCCGTCCGTCTGTTTGTCTGTCCGTCCGTCTGTTCGACGATAACTCTCGAACGAACCGATTGAGATTTTGACTCGGGGTCTTTTTTATTGGCATTGTATTACTTATAACTCGGAGGATTTCGGAGATGGGCATAATCGGAATACCCGTTTTGGTTTTATCCGGGTTTTTTCGGCGTTTTTTTTATCTGTTTTACTAGTATTTTTCGTCCTTAAACGATTCTGAGGTAAAACATCATGAGGAATCCGAACTCAAAGTCAAACTTTAAAAAATCTGAATTCAAAACCCCGAATTCGGTATTTTCCGGAGTTTTTGACATGCTTTCAAACAGTTTTTTGTTTATACGGACTCTGGTGCAAAAAATCGCGAGGAATCCGATTTTAAGTCAAACTTTAAGAAATCCGAATTGAAAACCCTGAATTCGGTGTTTTTAGGCGGTTTGACCCAGCTTTCAAACAGTTTTGGTTTCTACCGATTCTGGGTTAGAAACTAAAATCAAAATTATGAGGAATCCGAATTCGATGTCAAAATCAGATGAATCCGAATTCTAGCCCCCGAATTCAGCGTTTTACCTTGGATTTCGAGCAATGTAAAGAAAATCCCCGGCCATGCCTTCAGATTGTTTTGTTATACTCCGCTTCCTGGTTTGAACACATCATGTATAGGGATTGTTTATTTTATTTGAAATTCTTTCACAAGAAATATTGCAAATATCTTGAAGCCACGTATTTTTGTATTTGTATTTCATTCTTTTCCCAATAGATTCAATTTTGTCGGCATTTTGTCGGTATATTGACAAATAATATGTATAGAAAATCAATAAACACTTGTTTACTCTTCGCTCGCTATCCCTCTCTTTTTTTACTTGTTCACATTGCATCGGGATTTGTTTGAGCTCTAAAGCTCCCGCATCAGAGAAATCCACAACAAAGTTTTCCCCTCGACAAATCCTTTTTGAACACAGTGAAGGAAATCCACCGGCAGTTGTTTCTATTAAACTGTCCAAGTACAAGTAAACAGTGGTTAAAGACAATTCTATTCTTGAGAGTGTAATCTTGCAATTAAAATACACTTCTTATGTTTTTTAATTGTTAGAACTAAAGCTAAAAGAGGGCGACAAAAGTGCACATTTATAATGAACTGCATTCACTCAGTGAATGAGAACTTTGCTCTCTACAGTCTGTCACAACTTGAGGAAAAGTAGTTGGATGGTGAAAGTCATGGTGAAAGTCAAGATGAAAGTGAGTCCAAAGAGCTCAATTTTACTACCGGCATTTCAGAGTCCGATGAGTTTTTTTTTGTGGGTAACAAAAAAGCAAAAAAAAAGAGGAGAGAACTCTAAATTTCAAAATATCTCCCACATTGTTTTTATATTCTTATGCAGATAAAAAGGAACCACAGAGAAACTAAGAGAGAGAGAGAAAGAGAAGGGGGGGGCGAGACGAGGCGGAAGAAATTACGTACGATTCTTGCGTTCTTTTTGCTCTTTAGCTTTCTCCACCGCTCGCTCTGCTTTGGTGAATGGTGACTCATCGTAAATGTCTGTACACACTTGTTGGTACAGTTTTTTCTCTCCTTTTCCTTCGGTTTCCCTTTCCTTCCTCTCACAATCACCAGCATAAATATCTCGAGGAAAACAAAAAAGAAAGTCGTCCGAGTTGGGGGATGTTGAAATGGGATGGAAAGGAAAACAGAGGGAAGCGAATAAAAGGGAAAGTTTCACGAGGAGAGAACTGACAGATGAGTTTTCCAGTGTGTCTTGTGCCTTCAGGACGGTGTGGAATATGAATTTGCTTGGTAATATAATCCTTCATATATATAAAAAATAATAGACAGTTCGTTCCTTCTATCCTTTAAATCATTTAAGAACGTCAACTCCAAAAACATCCATGGCATTTTTCTTTTGTATACGTCAAGCTAAATAAATGTGGAGAGAAAGAATACATTTTTTTTTCTCTCCGCCCAGTCTCATTTCCTTCTCCACCATTTATCTTTGTTTGTATGAAAGAATAGACATACAAAGCTGAACATGGGGATCAATTACACAATACACATTGTATAATTGACTGCATGCAATGTATGTAGGTACAGTATGAGGAAGCACAAGGAATTACAAATGAAAGTGAATGATCCCCATTTTGGTATAGCATTTCATGAGAATTCCGTTCACTCTTTACTCCAAATTACAAATTACAAACTGACTTGTTCGTCGATGGGAGAAAATGAGCAATTAATGAGAGCAAACAACTCAAACCTGATACTAATTGACAACAAATTGAGTTTACCAATTCCAATGCTCACCACCACAAACATTTCCCACTTCATGGATTTTTTTTTTTTTGTAACAACAAAAACGAAGGAAATCGAAATAAAGGGGGAATTCCTTGCGCAAACGTTCTCCGTTTGCCTTTCATTGGGCAACGTTTTTAACAAAGACTTTCACCCATATACAAAAAAATGCACTGTTGTTACACATTAAATAACTTTGGTGCGATTATGGGATTTTGTGTTTCAAAAGAGTCATTTCCTGTGGACAACAAATAAAATAACGAGTGAAGTACATTGAAATAAGCGTGAAAGTTCAGTTGTACCTACTACATATTTTTTTTACGCTCTTATCGTCAACTCATCTTGCATGAAACTCGATGACAATTGTGACATTTGTATACTTGTGACCGATTCTGGTGGAATAAATTAGTTGACTCTAACATGCAACACTCCGCTTTTCCTCTGTAATGTGAAAAGGTTATGTGACGATTTTCCGTTGCTTTCCTTTTCTCTTTCGATTAAAATGTGACATGATGATTTGAAGTAAATCTATGGAAATGAAAGGAAGAAGAAGAAAAGAAAGGGGCTTACAAGTGAATTTATAAATTGTGATGATGATTTCGACGGAATGTTGAATGGACGTGATAGGAAAGTGAAGGATGAATGACGAAGGGAACAATTCTATAGACTGCTTTGAATATGATCGTGATTGGGATTGTGAACCATGACGAGACTTTGACTGTTTGACATTAACATTGACAGGGCTCTCGTTATCACGTTCACTAACTTCAATATCATCATCATCATCATCATCAGCACCCTTCTCAAAGTCAGAGTCAACTGGAGTCAAATGATGAGATGACGATGGAGAATCACAATAGAACTTCTTGTTGGAGCACAAAAAAATCGATAGAGTCCCTTTTTTCCCCTCTTTCGTTTCTTTTTGTATTATTTGTTGGAAGTGGAAATGGAAGTGGAATTGGGGATGATTTGGGGACGATGAGACTTTCACCAAAGGGAAAGTTTCCAATTTGATTATATTTATCTTCTGAGACCGCGTACGCTCTTGCTCTTGCTCTCGGTCTTTGTTGACATTCACTTTCACTTTTATTTTATCTTGGACGAAGGAGTTGCTTCCCCGCGGCGGCAACAACAACAACATCCACAATCCCATTTCATCATGATTCTGCTGTCCTTCTTCTATTCGCGGATTCTGTCCAATATCAATATCCCAACAACGTATAAACTCCCCAGTACTGCTTTCACTATAACATAAATCACGTGTAATCACTATAACACTGTTGTTGACAACGATCTTGGACCAAAACAAGGAAGATGACGATGACGACACTCGCCTTTTGTTCAGTCCAGTCATCTTCTTTTGGCCCACCACACTTTGACTCCTTCAAATCCTCACCAGTCCTACCGAATCACTTCCACATATCCAAGCCAAAGAAAAATCACAACCATTTTTTTCATTGCATAATATAATCAAATCTGAATGTATACGACACACCTTCCGCCGTTCATTTTATAAAGAGACTCCAATTTCCATAAATTCAAAGTTCATACTTCAAAGGCAAACTTTCTCGAATTCTCACAATTTAATAAACAAATCTTTAATAACCTTTTGTTAACGGCAAAGCTACAAGCTATAACAAAATCTCAAAACTTCCCAAAAGTATGTTTTTTTTGTACTAAAGCCACTAAAGCCTTTCACTTTGGATTTAAATCCTGTTTTTTTTTTGTTTACACTTTTTTTAATCCATTTTAAATATGGATTTTCAATGGGGAGAAAAGGAAAAAATCACGAGATTTTAAATTCAATGAGTTTTACCATCGTAAATTCAACATGTGAAATGGATTAAAACATTTTTAAAAGTTATTAATCAGTCTCTCTCATGTTCGAAATTCCGTTGTGTGCTAATTTGCACACAAATCTTAAATTTCCTTTCGGTGCACTTGTTGTAATGATAATATTTAATCCTTGTCGTCATCTTACGATTAATCACAATCACATTTCATATCACTCACACACACTCGTACACTTACTTAATTTACAAACAAATAAACACTACACCAAAACTCACGGGGAACTATAAATAGAAAATGTTGACACATGTTGATTCATTTCGTGAGCACTTTTGGAAACTCTCTTGGTTTCTCTTGACTCTGAACTGAAACTCTGAATGTTTCATGTATGTATACAAATTTTCGTTATTTTACTAAACTAAACTAATCAAGAATCAAGTCCCAGTTCGAGTCACACATAAACTATGTAAACTTGGCTTCGCTCTCACATTCCTCACACACGATCAATGAAATAATTCCTCAAACACCGCCATCGCCATAATATATATTATTTCACAGGAATTCTCACATTCGACACTCTACACTCTCAAGAACACACATTGTGTACGGGAATTTGATGATAACTTTTTAAAATCTTGAGGAGTAAAGGGGAAAAGAAAAACTGTGGTGAAAAGTTAAGGATGTGCATTTTCCTTTCCCTTTTCCATTTTCACAATGTCACAAGTTGAGTACAGAAGACCAACGCGACGGATAGGGAAACTAAGCTAAACAAAAACAATACGGCAATGTAATTTGAACTTCTCCGAACTTGACTGGACTGAACTTCCCTGACAAATGTAATGAAAACAGTTTCGAGAGAGTTGTGCTCAAATTCGAAGAATGCTCCAAACACCACAAAACAAGACAGGAAAAAAACGGACACCTTTCACTTTCGTCCCTTTGTTTTGTTGACAGTGTCAGACTGGCCTGGATTTTTTTGTGTGACCTGGTGGGGAGTTCCTTGTTGGTGTTGGTGTTGGTGTGGTCAATGTTATTTGGAGGACCAAGACAAAAAAGAAGGATGTGTATGAAGAGAGAGATGAAAGGAGGAGAGAGAAAGAGAGCTGGGAATTTCCCCGCGTTTTATTGTTTCCCGGAAATGGGGGAAACTACACGGGAAGAAAACTAATAAGAAGTGAGAACTGACGATGAGTGGCGTCGTTCATATCCAGAGTAAGACGAGATGAGATGGAGGAGAGAGATCGTGGAGCCACTCCTTTAGTTACCAATAGCAAACCGACATTCGTAATGTATTTTCGTATTCGTATTCGTGTTCGTATATTTCTATATAAGTACACTTACACACACACGCTCAAAACCCAATAGAGATTCCCCTGTCTCCACTCAGACAATCCACTTTCCACTTTTCTACAAAAAGAAATTTCTCCTCTGTATTTCCTTTCTCAGCTCTCTCTCTATATACTTTCTCTTTCGTCAAAGCTTTCTCTCTCTCTCCATCCTATGTACAAAGACAGACTTTTACTAAAGTAAAAGCGGGGAAAGAAGGAAAGAGAAAAAAAGAGAGAAAGTGTGAAAGAAAACGAGCGGGGAAGGCAACATTCCTTTTTTAACGATTTACAACACTGTGAAACTCTTTCAATACCATAAATTGGTATGTACTGAAGAGAGATTGGGATTTGGGATTCTCCATTGGACTTGAATGAAAATGAACCAGACTCTTGAAATAAAATACTACCAATCTCGCACGTTGAGAGAGAGCGAGAGAGAAATAGGATAATGATGGCACTCCTTTCCTCCCTGTACTTTCTTCAGAAAAAAGGGGGAAAAGGATCCTTTGGATAGTTGTGAAAAATAAAAGAGAGGAACTGTTGCACTGACGATGAGAGAGACTCCACACAATGTAAGTAAGATAAGTGTAAAGTGTGAACGTAAACGAGGAAAGAAAGTTGATCAAGTCCACATCATGAAACGAGATAGAAGATAGAAGGAACAAATGAAGGAATGATACTCTACTCTGATGATGTGGATGGTGATGGTGATGGTGATTTTGATGGTGATGTTGAGACGAGGAATGAGAAATGAAATGAAACGAAACGAGAAACAATAGATGTACGATGTGTGAAATTCAAACGGCTGCAATAACCATCGCAATTGTGTGCGTGTGAGTGGCGAGGTCGAGCGCAATGAGCCTGGCGGTTAAACTTGCGTTTGTGTGGTTTTATGCTCATCCCAAAATGATTTTCTATTCTTTCCTGGAGAATGGATGATTCTCAGGTTTTTCACTGGGGGAAAGACAAAAAAAACTTTCTCCCTTTAAACAGATTTACTTTCCTTCAATTTATGGTAAATTTGTTCGGGGTAATGAAGAATGTAAATGGAAGACGGAGAAAGAAGAAGATCAAGAGGAAGTACAAGTGCTTACTAGTTGAAGCTTGAGAGAAAACTCCGCAGGGTGATGAAAGTGATGAAGAGGAAAAGATGAGACGCACACACACACACACACACACACATCCACACATTTCCATCACTACGCTCCATCGTCGTCTCGTTTCTCCCTCGTGAGGATTTGAATTTGGGATTTGAACATGAATGATTTAGATCATGAGCATTGAGCCATGAAAGATTGGATGAAATGGAGAGAAAATGGAGTAGTCTGACTTCTTCACACTCTCTATATTTTTGTAGGTAATACTTTGACACTTGTGCACTCGTCAGTATTGAAAAAATCTACATGGAAACACACGCGTACATATTACATATGTATCATACATGCGATATTCACTCCCTTGACGGATGGTAACGTCAAATCAAATGACTTGTGCTCACACACCAAAAAATAAAAAGAACCTTTCAATTTCATGAGGTCCCAGGAAATGGAAATGGAAATATTCAAATTGAATGAGTATAGAAGAGAGAAAAAAAATCGAGAAAATACAGAGTCCGCCTGGCAAAACACACACACACACACCCGCTTTCACAAATTCACCCAATCAAATATTCAATATTGTACTTTGGTTGAGTGTTTCCCATGTAGTAAAATGAATATGAGAGTAAGGAAATGACTGTTATTTGTTATTTTATGTGTGGAAGGAATAGTAGAATTACAGTTGAGTGGATGTTCTTGATGATGATCAAATGTGAGTGAGAGGAGAGGCGAAAACGTGAGGGAAATAATAGATAATGGGAGGATGCGGAATTGTATAGAGTGAACAACTGACAATGAATTCGTCCCGGTATATAAATATAAAATCCTTTCCATATGTGTTTTCATACGTAATGGTGCGAGTGTTGCGTGCGTTTTGCGTGCGGATTCCAATTGTATTTTCTTTTGGCACTGGGCAGGATGATTGAAATTTGAAATGATGCAACTGACACAACAGGAAAACACAAACATGGTGATGATGATGATATTCCTCGTCCCATTTCTCTCCATCTTGACTAATATTATGTCTGTCTCTGTTTTTTTCAGCCGTGTGCAAATCAAGTTAGATGAGAATTAAATATGGATTGAAATGAGAGTGAATGTCTTTGACTAAAGATTGAGCCATATTTTCATCTCAAATCTCTTAACTCGGTTCAAAGTTCAAATAGAGTATCTGGGGATCTCCAAACTCCCAATTCGATTGAGCCCTA
This sequence comes from Gisinianus flammeolus, assembly GCA_034699125.1. Lineage (NCBI taxonomy): Eukaryota > Metazoa > Arthropoda > Collembola > Symphypleona > Katiannidae > Gisinianus > Gisinianus flammeolus. Next base: position 10,577 of record JAIUND010002350.1, read on the forward strand.
GCAGCAACAGCAGAAGCAGTACGAGCAAAACCGAGTGAATCTCTCTCTCTCTCTCCACTCAACTTTCTCCCCCATCCAAAATTGAAATGAAAATCCAATTCGTATAGGACTGTCACCCACAACACGCGTCTCGCTCTCTTTTGCTTTCGCTAACTTTCTCTTTCTCTCTCTCTTCTCAACTTTTAATGGGAACTTGACTGTTCCCTTTGGCCACAGAATGTACTTTCTTCTATAACGAGTCTGACTTTTGCTCACCACTAAAATCAAAATTAAAATCATATCTGTAGCTTTTATCGTGGCCATCATTAGTATAACTTTTATGTATGTAAAAACAGGGCTTCTTTAGACTGTGTACATTACGATACTTTATTACACACATATTTAAATATGTGAATAAATCCCGAGATTCCCGAGTTTTCCTGTCACACTTTTACCACACTTTTTTGTATGGATTTCGATTTTGGAATTGTGGAGGTTGACGAGAGAGCCTTCACAATCTGCCCAAAATCTGTCACTGTACCTCCATGGATTTTTTTATATGAAGACTAAACTGTTTTCGGAAGAATGAAGATATGAAAAGCACAAGCTTTTTTTTATTAAAAATACCTCTTTATTGTTCCGGATTTTCCACATGGTTTTTTTATATTTTGAGCGACTGCATCGTCATTGTCATTCAAAATATATATGTTTGGAGTGTAGAATTTGGAGCATGTTGGAACTTGTTAAATCCTCAGCTGGTCTTCTCATGGAGCTCAGCAAAAGAAGAAAAAAACGTAATAGTGATTTTGAAATGTTCTTCTAAACTCCAAGTCAAAGTCTATAAACTTTCACTCAGGTGAGAGAGAGAGAGAACTTACTTCAGTTTCCCAGCTCAAGATTCTACGAGCTCAAGATTTCTCCCTTTTTAGAAACAAAGTCCCATTTTTCCCCCTTCCTTTCCTTTAAAATTTTGCCTTGAAGGTGAAAAATGAATAGGAAATGACTTCAAAATTATCTGGAGGCCATCATTCAAATTTGAGATAAGCAATTTACAATTTGTAATTTCAAACTTCAAACCATTCTATTCGCATACATTATTCGACGTCTCCAAGAGTCCTTTGTAGTTTCGTAGCCGGCCCCTTTTGTCCTTTGCAACAATCGTGTGTAAACACTCAATTTTAATTCTGTAGTAAGAGCTCGAAGAGTGTGAATAATGAATGGAGATGATGAGAGCCTGGATATCATGACGAGGATGCCGTGAAAACGGGCATCGCTCGTCGCTTTCTCTCCTTTCCCCCTTGAGCAGGGCATAAAATATGTATGTAGTTCTGTAATACAGTGTGTGAAGGAGTGTATCAAATCCGTTTGAAATTTTTAATCAACCAAATCTATATTAATTAACAAACTTTCTCCATTCCATTGACGAACCCGCCAAAGAATTTAAAGAGCAACTACTGAAATATGTGAAGAATTATCTGTGTCCGTATTTTTGCTTGAAAACTTGATGATGGACCACTTTTTCATGATTTGGTAATATTTTTTTTCGATCATTTCGAATGACAAATCACCAAAACTTGGAATAAATTCTTGTTGTTTTTGTCGTCAAATTATTCCATCAGCTGATGCAGAAAGAAATGTCCTCTAAATCCAACTTTTTTTAATAGTTTCACAAAAGTTTATATGTATAGAAATTACTTACGAAAAAAAACGGTGTGCTGATCAGAATAAACAATAAATTCGAGTTTAGTTTGGACATGAGGGGGCGTTCAACGTTCATAATTCACATTGTACATACTTTTATGTACATAGTTTCCCTTTCCATAATACAATACACGATGATTTTGGATTTTGGAACGAGACTTCCATTTAGAAAAGTAAAATCTCGTACATTTGGCATAGAAACTTTTTTATTGCTCGTATATTCTCACTTGAAATTACGTGGCCCACTCGCACACTATTTTTCGTTTTTTTTTACGTCCATTCATCATGACATAAACAAGGAAACAAGCCAGGTCCGACTGAGTCTACAGTTCTGCAGTCAAACAAATTAGACGAAAGATCTATATCGAGAAAAAAAGAGAGAGAATCCAGCTAATTGAGTATTGACTTCAGAATTTTGTATCGTACATGTCCTTCGGGTTCTTCTAACATGCAATTTCTTTGTTACATATATAACATAACGATAAGAAAACGAATGGCAAACAACCAAAAACAAACCAAAATATTCTCGTCAGAATCCAGAGAGCTGGTCAATATTGTATATCGTATGGGTATGCTTATTTTGGGTTTAAATCCCAGCTCAGTTCTTTTTAAAATCGATTCGTCTGGAATCCAAATCGCATGTAAGTCAAATGCTAAACCTTTTTTTGTTTCTTGCCATAACGTTGACTTTTTTTGTACAAGTGACCGATTGATTTTCTCTGTATTTTTCTGAATTTTGCTTGGGCGCGCTGTAAGTAAGTATACAGATGATTTTTTTTGTGTTTGGCTGGGAAAAGCACATGGAAAACGTTATCATACAGATTTGAATGCCGGATAAAATCCAGTCGGGTTTCCAAGAGTGGCCAAAAAAAAAAACTTGATGGTGTCGAGTGAGGAAATGAAATTGTATTTATTGCCTGTCGTCCTCCACACGTTTTTTAATACATGTGCTCAAAAGGAAATCAAAGTTCCTGGGGAATTGTAAAAAGGAGGAATTCAAAAATGTACGGATGGAAAATTTATAGTATCCCCACTGCATAAAAATGATTGTGGATTGTAAAATACCGTATCGAAATAAATAAATCCACAAATTCTCATTATTTGAGTTGAGACTAAAAAACAAAACTGTAGCTTAGAATTCAAAAGTAGAAAAGGTAGAGGACTTTATCTTTCAGCTTCCCCAAATTTTATCTACAGCAATTGTACTTTATTTCCTCTTCTCTCCTCAACTTAAAACTTGAAACTATATGTAGGATTTTTTCATGGTGCATCGTAAAAGAGAAAGAACACACACATGAGATCCAAATACAAGACTCGAGAGACTGGTTTTCAAGAATAAAAAAGAAAGTGGGTGGTCAGCAAAAAATGTGTGTTTCCTCCTTTGTTCTTTCTCCTTACGATTATAGAGTAACTGTAAAGAGAAACTTGGACGCTCCGTAACTTTTTTTCTGTGTGTGTGTACAAAACAAGTATGCAAGTGAACTGTTCAACTATTGAACTAGGTCAAGATTCTATTCGTTCAGTCTCTACTTTATTCATTCTACTTATTACCAAATGGGGAGTCAGATGGCCAGAAATGTAATGTGCAATATAACAATTTAAGGAGGGGAAACTGTCACGTGTGTATCGTCTGTTGTTTGATTTTGATGGATCATGGAGCAAAGTTTCAACTGACATTGTCAAGTGAAGTGAATATATTTAGTCAATTTCATTTCATGCTACTCGACCGACTCTCATTCGGCTGTTTCGTCTGGAATTCTGCACACGCTTATATTTAGTAGAAGCAGTAGCACAGCTAAGGAATTTCCCGTTTGGAAGAAAAGTGAACTGTGACGACTGGGGATGCCACATTGACTTCACTTGACTCTTGACTTTGTTCGCCCCTGCGTAGAAAACTCGGAAATTCGTTCATAATACAAACTACAAACACAAGCACACACACTCTTCTAAGGGACGAACGAATCGTTGATTCTCCTACTGCCAGACCGTCACCCAGCCACAGCCGGCATGCTCACAGAAATAGTAAAGTGAAACGTGCTTTTCGTTTTTGTTTTCTTTCGCTTTCTTGTCTGAACCTGAATTGAACTGCAAGCCTCTCTCTCTCTCTCTCTCTCTTTTCTCATCGTCACTCTATATATAAACATCCCCTCAATATTTTTTGCACAACACAAAACGACGGATGACGATCAAATGTCACTCTGGTTTTTTGCACAATGTAGTATTCAAAATTTTCGGAGAGAGCAGGAATACTTGGTTGGTGGTGGTGGTGAGAGATTTCATTGTCTCTCCTCATTTTATAATTTAATTGCTGTGTTTTTTTCACATAATCCGATATCATATGATACTATAATAGTTTGTGTACCTTTTTCACTGTGCTATCAACATTAATACAGTTGTAAACACATTAATTGTTACAAATTGTTACAAAGTTTCTGTCATCAAATGTATCTATTCAAAATTTTCAATTCAAAGCTCGTCAATTCATTGCGGAGTATAATTAAATGAAAAACCCTTTGCGTACGAGAATTCTCTCGTCTGAATGAAATATAAAAAAGATATGGAATTTGAACAAAAGGAATTTTTTTTAAAAAAGGAAATGATGCAGCATTTACGATAAGTATTTTAGCATTTAAGGTGAATTACTAAGATAAATATGAATGCAGAGAGACTTGACTTGAACACGGGATGATTCCAACTGGAGAGGAATCGTAAGAATGAATGTATTGCTGCAGACTGCAGATGCTACGAAATTTTTTTTCATCGATTTCATTGCGACGGGGAAGAAGTTTTCAAAATGGTCTCACTCCCGACATCGTTCAAGACAAATCCGAACTGTTTGAAACCCTGGTACAGAAAAAAATTACTTGGTTTCCATCTTCCAGTCTCATTTCATAACCAACTCCGTTTCCTCTCTGGCATTCGAGCACTCCCGTATTCTTTTATTTACCCGGGTAAAAAAGTTTTTCCCAGCAGAGGAAAAAGTAACTGCAACTGACTGTGTGTGGTGCAAAAACAGTCACTGTCTACTGTATTTTCCCTGTACACTTTACACACATCCTTTTGTCTTCGACTATACTCGCTAGTAAAAAAAGTGGAATGGAAAAAATACTTGACTTTACAGATATTCGTAGAGACCAATCTGTTTCCGGTCCATTACTTTTTATTTGTATCTTGTTTTCCATTCTTTTTATAGTTTTTTCCAATGCTCAAGCATTCGGAAAACTGTACAATTTCAAAAATTTACTCGTGACAAAGGTTTCTACATTTTTCAAGGGATTTTTTCTTTCCGGTCCGCTTTAATGTGTAAAACGTTTGAGCATTTCCTCCACGTTAAATTGAAATGGACTTGATTGCGGGGGAATGAAGACAAATGAAGACAAATGAAGAAAATTGAAAATCATACATGGTAAAAATATTAAGGACTAATGATGACATTGCTACTGCGACGAAAGACAAAGAAAAAGATGAGAAATGGATGAGGAAAAATGACAAGTGGGTTTTCAGAACTTGCCAAGGAAAAAACGATGAAAAAAGTTTTATAGAGATTCCCTTGACGCTTTTTTCGATTCTTGATAAGTATATAAAAAGTCTCCATTCAAACTGAAAGAAATGGTTTGAAAATACTTTGAGAAATTGAGTGGAGGGAGGAAATTGAAGAGTAAGTTCGTGCTCAGGAGAAAATTGACTAATTCATTGATAACAAGAACGAAAAAAAAGGAGAGAGAGAGAAAATAAATCAAATCGTGATCACCACCACGAAAATATGGATGCTCTGCTTGAACAAGTGGAAAACAACAAGACGTGTGGGATTGCGGAAATTCTCAAAATTCCAAGTTAGAAAATCAGAAAGTCTGCAACAATAATTCATCTAGCGTAAAATACCTTCATTTCATCTTTTATGACACACATTTTCACGGATGATCCCTCCTTTTGTACCAAATTCCTTTAATTTAATTTAATCCGCATTCATTTCCTATCACTACATTTTCCTATATATATCGTAGATTCAGTGAACTGAACTTAATTATGGCAATTGAGATTGACAAAGATGAGAGACCTGCTCCACTTTCCCGATTTCTGAACCATATTTGTGTACAAATGTCTACAGACTATCTATGAAATGACTAGATTTTTCAAAACTTATCCCTCCCTCCCAGAAATGCGTGTTCATTTTCCATATCCAACAGGGAAATGCTCATGTACATATCGTACGTGCGGACTAATGATACGACTTAAAAGAGACTTGAGTGACGACCACTAACCGCCGTTAATGAAATAAGCAAAGAATAAGGAATTGCTGATGGCATTTAAGAGTCATCAATAACCGTAACTACTTTCTTTCTCCTTATTGTGTCCAAGTGTCTATTCGTATGTGTGTGCTGTGTAGCTTGTAGTTTGTACGTAGTTTTTGTACCATACAGAGGAGGGATAATAAAATGAAATTACTCGGTTCACTGGTCAAGGCGTGTTTATTTTTCTTATATGTATTTATTCTCATTCTCCGAGCTCACATAAGATACGGCAGCAGCAGCAGCGGTAATGGAAATAGCCATTGCACTTGTTTCCCTCGTTTGCCTGTACAGAAAACTCTCCTTCCCCTTATACTTTATTTAGTTTTCTACTACTTATTTGTATTTATTTTTTATATTTCCTTCCTCTTTCTCTCTCTCTCTCTCTCTCTGATCACTGGTTTTTTTTCTTCTTCTTCTTTTCCTTTTTCCTGTTTGGCTTTGGTTTTGAGAGATCCCCAACTTTTTTCTGTCTGTGCTCTGTTCTTGGGTTCCAATTGTATTTTGTGTGTGTGTGTGTGTTTGTGTGTTACTTTTTTGATTGATAATCTGGAGAGCTCAATTGTGATTGTTATGCTTTCTTTATTAGTTAGTCCATCTTTGTCATGATAGAAGTAGGGAAATGGAGAGAGAGAGAGAGAGAAGGAGTGAGAGAGAGTGAAAGAGAGAGAGAGAGAACACGTACAACTGATTTATACACCGAGTAGTCCAGACTGTACCAAGTACGGCAAGGAGCACATGATCGAGTTAATGTATAAAGAGCACGTTTACTCGTTCACCTAGTTCTAGTTTCCTGGAACGGTTCTCTCTATCTCCCGTTGGTATTTGATATTTGAGAGTGAGAGCGAGAGAGTGAGAGCGAGAGAGAGAGAGAGGCAGAGAGAGAGGGGGGAAAGAACTCAAAGAACCCGTACAAAAGTATGTATGTACAAGAGAACTTTTTTTACCTCTACGATAAGCGATAAGTATGTACATACATTTATGGGAGGAATCCAAGGTAGAAAGTGAGGAAACGCGTATTGGTGTATTTTAGTCAAAAGGCTTTAGTCTACTAACAATAAATGATGTAAATACGAATACTCCGACTACGCTCGGTAAAATTTTCTCGACTATGTCCCTATTTTAGTATTTTCTACTGGTGGCTGTGGAGCAAATGGCAAATGGTAAGTTACAAATGCTCAGTGTGCATTTTAGAAGGGATAGCGTTTTTTTTCCCCGGTAAAGTTGTACAGGTACAGTTGGTTTTTTTTTGTAGTTGTAGCTACATTTGATGGGATGACGCTTAAGGAGATGGTGAAATGTTCCAGGTTTGAGGGGAGAAAATTCACACTTACAGATATATACAGGTATTTATCTGTGTATGGAGGAAATGAAGAGAGAATGAAAGGAGTTGGACTAGGTGGAATGTGTAAGTTCTGGAAATCATCCGAAACGGAGGACGTGAAAGGACTAGACATGACGATGCTTATAATCTGTAAAAGTAGGCTGGAGAAAGTAGACTGGAGGAAGTAGAAAGTAGAAATGAGTTGAAATTTTCAACTTTCAACAAAAAAGAACATAAATTTGTGTGGGAAACATTACCATAACTCGACTCCATGCTCAATCTTCCTTTTTTCAGCAAATCTCAATCGACACGAGAAACTTTCTACAATACCTTTTTCCCCCATCACATTTTTTGTTCCCGATTCTCAAGGAACAGAACACGTTTGCAGAGACTCAAGATGAACGTTTACATAACAATTGGAGTTGGAGTGTGCAATCGGAGTCAAAAAGGAGAAAAAAGATTGAGAAGAACAAAAGAAAGCACTCAACAACTTATGGATTTCATTATTTGGACTGTTGAACCACAAATGTTTTGCATGTACGCATTCAAAATTCAAAATCTGTATTGTTTGTGTCTATTTTGATATAATTATTTAATGTTTATTAGAGGAATTGAAAAGTTGAACCTAGAGGTAAACTAAATTTGTACTTGGCAATTGGGATGGCTGTCTAAACTAAACTTAATTTCCACTCTGCCTAATTTGATTAGAGGAGGAGTAAGTAGTTTAAAATGGAAATTAAAACGTGAGTCTCATCGCATCTCCACGAATTAATGTGACATACATAATTAGGGATAATAAACACGAGTTTTTGGACACGGTCCCAACTTTCTATACATGGTTAATTTAAATTTTGAATGGAGAATGAAGGATGAAGAAACAAGAAAGTTTGTGGAGATGAGAATGAGGAAAATCTATTTATCCACATTCTCCTCCGGGTTATCAAAAGACGCAGAGTGAGTGAGAGAGAGAGAGACAAACCATAAATTGAATACTGGCTGAGGAAAAGCAAGTTGAAAGTAAAGAGTTAAGAAGTTGAGTTGACTTTATGCATGTACAACTCGAGACTCGAGATTCTTCACGTACCTTAGATTTTTTGGAATTGGGGGTAAGTAGAAACCGAAACTCAAAGGAAGAAGACGAAATATGGAAAGACGGAAATACGACGACGAAGACTCATTATAGTTCATAGTTGGCTTGAAGAGAAACAAATGTAGCCGTCTTTATGAAGTAAATTTTGAGCAAAGGGAACGCTAATTCTCCCTCCGCATTCCTCTCTCTCACTCTATAGGAGAAAGCAGACTACAGATATTCTCTCAACATTTTCTTTATTTCATGGACATTAAACACAGTCGATATAGTCACAAACGCACCCGAATCCACTCCATTGAATAATAACATGGGAAATATCTTCCCTTCTCTCTATTGTTTTTGTACAAGGCCTGCATGCTTTCTCTTCCTTTCCATTTCTGTCCTCTTTCATCTCTCTCTCTCTTCTCTCATCTGTAACACACATCGGCCAAAGGAAAACCTGAAGAAGAAGAAGAAGAAAAATAAATTGTAAATAGCTACAGTGAAACCGCCCACTTTTCCCCTCCTCCAAAATCCGTAACTGTAACTGAAACTGAAACTGAAACAATCCGGTGGGATTCCATTTTCATTTTCATTTTCATTATATTTATTTCTTACAAAATTCCTCCTTCATCTCTTCCTTTCCCACCTACAAATACAAAGTACACACAGCGAGGAGGCTTAAACTTGCATTTGTCTGGATCCGCATTAATTCACTTGGAATTTTCGAGACTTGGGACTTGAGATTTGGGGCAGAAGAGAATTAGGATTTTACTGGTGGTGAAAGAGAGAGAGAGAGAGAGAGAGAGAAAGTAATTTCAAAGTTTCTCATTTGCCTCGCTCCATTCTCTCTCTCTTTCTCTCTCTCTCTCTGCAGTCAATTTAAACCACTCTCACAAGAGTCAACTGCTGACTTTCAAGAGGCCGGAAGTAGAGGCCATAAGTTAATCCCATAGTCAATCAAGTTGAGGATTGAGAATGAGAATGAGAAATGTCTCTCTCTCTCTGTATACAGACTGGCAATAGAAAATAGAAATAAGTGGCAGTTAGTTACAGATAGAAATATAATACAAAGTCTCGTAGGATGTGAGGGGAAAAGAAAAGTGGAAATAATGGGGATGATATCAATCGTATGAACTTTTCTTTGCCTCCTTCTCGTTTTCAATTGTTATTTGCTATGTAGGAATGCATAAATAGGAAGCTCGACCATCTTCATTTTCCGCACATTTTTTTCCAGTCTCATTAAACGACAATCGATCATTTCTGAATTGATCATTTCATACGATATGCATCCCAACTTGGGATTCCCAAGTAAGTACATTTGCTTTTGATTTGCGATTCGCTTTTGTTCTCGTTTCCCTTGGTGATCTCTCCATTACATTCAACTCAACAGTTTTCGTACTAACTTTCATGTGTAATTACACCTCATGAAGATTCCAACTCTGACTTGAGTTGGATTATCAAAATGCGGAATTTCCCAATACGATACATAAAATTCGAGGCATTGTAGAGCAAATCCTGTTGTCATCCGGAGTTCCCTTCTCCGTATCCAAAAATATTTTCTTTTGTGTACCTTGTGAAATTCGATTTCAAAAACTTTCAACGTGTTTAGCGTGATATGTGGGTGAAATTCCAGCCTCTTTGATTAAACTTTTGCACATACTTTGAATACTGTGATTCTATGGAATTTTAATATCAATTCCCCTAGAAATATCCCACCTTTTATCATGTATTTTTTGTAAAAAAAATGTATATGTACATATTTCAGAGGAAAATTGTTTACAGCATTTGTTTGCAATTGGAAATTCACATCACATCTGAATAAGAATTGATAGAAAATAGAGAGAGAGAGAGAAAAAACCCCTTTGAAAAATGAAATTGAAAAGAGAGACATATTTCTTTTAGTTCTTCTCCTCTTTTCATTGGGAAATTTGGAAGTTGGAAAATTCGAAACCTCGAAACTTGAAAATTTATCCATCGAGTCGATAGCATTTTGTCATTTTCAAATTACGCCTACGTTTCCTTTCAACAGACTCTCTCTCTCTCTTTCTCTCTCTCTCTTTCTCTCTCTCTTTCTCTCTCTCTCTTTCTCTCTCTCTCTTTCTCTCTCTCTCTCTCAACTCTCAATTGCTCTCTTTTCATTTGTCATAGTTGTAATTTCCAAAGAAGAACTCCTAGAAAAGAAAAAGAGAAATCCTTTCAGGTATCGTACATCTATGGAAAGGAAAAAAAAGTCTATAGGTTACACATCACAGATTTCTTTTTTTCCTTTAGACTCTTTTGCTAGAGCTCAGTCAAATGTCGACTACCCGATATTAAAATTGTCCCAACAGGATAAATTGTAGATTGTAAAGGGTAAATTGTGCCAGAGAAGTGTGAATACAGATTACAGATATTCATGTGGTGTGGATTTGAGAAATGAACTGGGTAGTTGCTTCCCTATATCTGTATATACAGATATTTTACTTTTCGGATAGAAATTACATACAATAAATATCTGTACCTATCGTACATTGAATCTTTCAACCATTCCCTTTCACTCAACTCAACTCGACGATATGAAATAAAAAGGGAGAGAGTCGATGAATGCAAGTAGCAAGACATTCCCAGCAGTCCAGAGTGCTCCACTCCTCACCATCACTATCTAAATAAATACATACAATATCGTACGTACACCGTACACACACGGAGAGGAAATGTTCACAAAAGCTCAGAGTCTGTAGTCTGCAGTCTGTAGTCTGCAGTCTGTAGTCTGCAGTCTGTACTCGCAAGTGAAAGAGTAAATCCATTTAACTAGAGACTGAGGAAGTCTGTGTGTGTGTGTTGGGTCGGCGGCGGCTATATGCTTTGGATTACAAGATACTCTCAACACAACACAATACGAAACACTCACTTCATCTGTATCCGATGCCAATGCCGTCATGACTTCTAGCTCTCTCTCTCTCTGTCTCTCTCTCTCCTGCCTCTTTCTAATGCATCTTTGATGAGTCTCTCTCTCTCTCTTTCTCCGGCCGACCGACCATCTAAACATATGTGTCAGTGTCAACCTTGAGCTGATAGGATGGTGCGAGGTGCTAATATACAAACTGTTTCTATCTGTATTTCAACTTACTAAGTATAGACTCACTAGACTAAAGTGTGGGTACTATCAATAGGGGGAAAAGTGACATATCGCATCGCATGGCATGGCCGATAGAAAACTGGGAATGAAATGTGTAATGTGTAACCATTTTCCGTCATCTTGTGAGCACACACAAATGTATACAATTTTAGTGTAAACAAAAAAGGCACATGCTTCATACGAAGAGGCTTTACCATACATGAATCGTGTGTACAGATATGTGTGTGTGTGTAATGTGTGGCTCTCAACTGATACTGATAGTTGATGGTTCCATATTCATGTCAAATTAGCTCCGGGTTTTTTAGACGTTCAACTGCGATGGTAATGGAATGGAATGAAAATGGAAATGAAAATCGAATGGGTCGTCGGGTATGAAAAGAAATGAGTTGGATGAACAAACAGATAGTGGATGAGGATGAGAGAGAGTGCGGCTTCCCACAAAAGTCAAATGCATAGATATATGTAGATATATACAGTATATTTGGGGGGATGAAAGATGGTGAGATGGTGAGTTATTGAAGAGTCTCAAGCGTGAGTATTATTTACATATGAATTACGGAGGAATAATACTGATTTTCTCATTATGACATGTGAAAGATGCATTCGCGAGAGAGACTTTATAGATTTGAGAGATTCTCCACAATCCACCATCCAAAATCCATGGAATATTCATATTCGTAAGAATGTAGATGTGAAATTAGTTGGGCTCCTTGTACGACGTTTTACTATATTAAAATCTGAATTTGATGGGTTGGCCTGAAGAGTTCAAGTTGATTAAATGATGCCAATTCAAGGCGGGAAGTCGTTCGTATTGATGGGGATGAATTTTGGGATTCGGAATTCAAAGTATTTTCGTAGTTAGTTTAAATGTATTTATCGTACAGACAGTCGTCGGATTTTTGAGTTGTCCCAACAATTTTGTAGTTATGCACAAAAAATAGTAAAAACAAGTAAAAAGGATATTTTTGCACATGTGAATGAATGTGAGTTCACATGGAACCGGATCTTATGATTTCTCTTGCAAATCTTTGTTCCTTTTTTTACATAGTATGTGTCCACTAATTCAGACACACTTTGCTTTATGTCGATGTTTGCTCAATGGTTTCACAGTGGAGCGTGAA
>JAIUND010002351.1:0-23180 GCA_034699125.1 Gisinianus flammeolus
GTTGATTTTTAATATATGGGTGGGTCAACTAAATGAAGCTATTTAACTTTGGCCAAACTAATGTGAAACGCTGTGAAGGACTTCAGACTTTAATTCCACATTTAAATTTATCCCATCAATTTCTGAGCGCAAGGAAAATAGTTTTTTTAATGGTATTTGTGCGCGTATCTGGAAGTACAAACCGGAATTTGAGAAGCAGAGTGCAGACGACGTGTGAAGGCTGTGAACGACGATTTTTGTCAACTTGACTACGTTTTGGATAAACTTTATTTTGTCAAATATAGCATTTAATTAGATATCTCCCATGGTTTATATTTCTTGACCGCTGCCCTCCGTAGTTTCAGCTCCCACTTGAAATGGCTGAAAACAACGTCATTATCGGTAAGTCGGTTTCATTAAATAATATATTTATTGTCATGAACATTGTGCAGTTGGTGCATGGGTCGTATCATGACATGTGAACTTCATAATCATTATGCAAAAGCATAGCAAAAGCAGGCTCTATTGTATTTTTAACATACTTAAATAGGTACGTATAAGTCATTTCACAAACAATGTAAGACTTAAGTTCCGTTTAACTGAATATTAATGTTTTTTACATGTAAATGATTAGTTCGTGAGTCCTATGGGACATACGCTTTGAATGGTCCTCCGGATTTCAAACCGTGGCAGCATTTTAAAAAGGATAACGAAGAAGCCCGATTCTCTATATTTTCCCCCAGTCGAAACTATTTTGCTGTGGGTAATAGCTCAACGTAAGTCATTTTTAATTTTTTTTATATAGTTTTTATTTTAATTTATTCGAATCTAATCACACGCTTTATTTTCGGTCATGCTTCTATGAATGATTTCAGGGTAACCATCTATGATACTCAAAATGGCAATCAGACTTCAATAATTCGAAATCGGATGCTCCGAGCAGAGTTTTCACCAAACGGGACTTATTTGATTGGATGGGATAACCCGAGTCAAAGTATGCATTTACTTTTCATCAATGAATCCATATTCACAACAATATGTTTCATAAATTTTACAACTTCATTTCTTTTACTTATTGGTTTTAGATTCGGATAATTACAAAATCTGGTCTTTAAATGGTTCAAAGAATCCTGCTGTTGTGCATGCATTGAAATTGAGTCGATTCCCTGAAATCCAGTTTAGTGGAGATGAAAACGTTTATGCACGATTAGCAAATAATACTATCATCTTTGCAAATGTACCAGACTTTCGTAAGTACATAAATAATATGTGGAAATCTTTTGCAATATTGAAATGTTATTTTTGTGTATGCAACGTTAAATTTTCATGTAAGAATTTTATTTCTTGCCTATAATTTTGTTCAAATAGATAATACTGCTTTGAAGTCTCCTGAAACTTTGAAAATAGCTACATTTTCTTTATCACCGGGCTCCGGACCGATTCATGTTCTCTGCTATATTCCAGGTGATTCATTCATTTGATAATTCTTTTTTTGGTCACAGCATGTTTGCTATGGAATTCATTGCTGCATGAATTACGTAATCCTAATAAAGTTATTTTCTGTGATAATCAGCTTCAATCAGTGGAAGTCCATCATTCGCTCGACTTTATCGCTATCCAGAATTTGAGGTCACAATTGCGTCAAAGAGTTTCTTTCAAGCGGATCGTGTTGAAATGAAATGGAATCAAAAAGGAAATGCTGTCCTCTTAATCACCTCAACGGATATTGACAAAACTGGGAAATCATACTACGGAAAAACCATGTTGCATTATTTGGACACTAAAGGTAAATACATTATTTTTAATTTAATATTATTTATTATTATTTAATATGATATTTTCAATATCAATTGCTAAATATAATGTTTTTCAGGATCTACTGCTACAGTACAAACGGATACGGATGCTCCAATCATTCATGATGCTCAGTGGAGCCCAAATTCGACCGAATTTTGTATAATAACTGGGAAAATGCCTCAGACTCGGGCTGCCTTGTTTAATTCTCGGTCGGTATAGACTTTATAAAAGTTTTAATCCAACACATAATAAATCCTTGCATATATATAAAATGTAATATATATGGAACTTAAGATGGAATCTTCAAGGAATCTTCAATAATTTGTTTGGTTTTTATTACAGGTGTGAAATTATTTTTGATATGGGAATATCAGCGAGAAATGCCATTCACTTTAACTGTCAAGGAAATCTTCTATTACTAGGAGGCTTTGGAAATTTAGCTCATGGGGTCATTGAGATTTGGGAGGTGAAAAAATTGAAAAAGAAAGTTGCACAGCTACAAGCCCCGACTACAACTCAACTACAATGGCTCAACGGTACGACGAGCTCACTACCGAGCATATATAATGTATATACTGTGTGTTTCATTATTATTATTGTGTTGCTTGAACTATGACGGAAATATGTATATATCTGTTGTATGACTTGTATGTATTTAACTGGAAACATTGTTAAAATTTTGAAAACTCTTTCACAGACGGTGTTCACTTTGCGACTGGAACAACAGCCCCACGAATGCAAACAGATAATAGTTTTAAAGTTTGGGATTTTACTGGTAAACAGGTGTACGAATGGAAAGCTGATAAACATTTGTTTGGCTTCTATCCATTTTGTTCATATCCTCCTCCGGTTTTTCCAGAAGATAAACTTGATGCGTTGGACCAGCGTTTGGGAAATAAACCTATTGCTCCAAGTAATGTTCCGTTTCTCCATGACACATGCACATAACTATAATTTAATATTATTTAATAAGTAAATATTTACAATATATTTCAAATTATAATGAAAATATGAATACATTTATAGGGGAAGAGGCAAAAAAAGCTGCATATATTCCTGTTCACTTGAGGAAAGGAGGAGCTGGAGCTTTGCAACCAAAATCCCAACTAAAAGGAAAAACAGAGTCCGTACCTGTTTTGTCTGAGAATGAAAAGAAAATTAAAGCTGTTAAAAAGGTACAATACCGTGTCATCTATTACCTACATATTCTCCAAATAATTTAGAAGACAATGCTTTTACACGTTATTTTGCTGTGTTTGGTGGTAGAAATTGGAACAAATTAAAAAACTGAAAGATCAACAAAGTGAAGGGAAATTTTTGGAGAAGAACCAGTTGGAGAAAATAGACACGGAGGCTGCCCTTCTTAAAGAAGTTGCAGCTCTAGAAATAGCCTAAATGAATTATTTTACTAAGGTATGAAGATACAAATAGTAATATATATAAAATAACAAGTATGCAAATGAGGTACTGAAAAACTCAGTATAAAAATAATAGGTATTACATGAATTACGAAAAAAAATAAAAGTTATCCTAATTATACCGTTTATAATTCTTGTCGAAATGAATTTTTTTGATAAGGTTAGTTTGACGTATTGTATGAAAAGAATGACTTTCACAAGTTGAACTTGTCAATTCGCTGTGCATTTAAGTCTGCAATATATTTAAGAATTATATGCCTGATTATTGATGATGATGTATCGATAAGTATCAATGTGAACTAACTTACCTTAACTATTCATGTTTATGTGCACTTTGTGAAGTGATCTTAAATGTGTTGTTACAACACTGTTGTAGATTATTTTGTTGTTACAAGAGTGTATTAAATACATTATTATATGACATTGACAATAATAAATTGTGCCGAACACCTGTGATTTTCATTTCTACATTAATACACAGACCACAGAAGCACAAGCAAAAAAAACGTCGAAATGAATTTTCAATTCAGTGAATGCAAACTGTTTTTAACAAAAGCTAGCAGCATATCCAATGCCTTTTATTGCATATTTTTCCTTTCTTCGTGTCCATACATTTCACAGTAGAATTTCCATGGACAACATGGTTTTACTCAAAAGTGTACTACTTATATCTATTTATTAGTTTTAATCATAAATCTATAAAATAATGTTGACTTAAGCTTTGATTGCTTTCATAAAGGCTGAGGGTACATGTTTCTTCACTTCGGGCATATAAATGTCAAAAAGTTTAAAATGTTCTAATATTTGATTAACTTTTTCTAAAGGTAAATTATACTCTTTTGCAATATGTTCTGCTGTATAGGTTTCAGGTTCACTTTGATGCTTCCCAATGAACTCGATTAATTGTCGGAACGAAGCTTTTCCTTCTGGTATATTCTCTGGTTCATCATAACCATATTCAAAATCCTCATGGGATTCACGATCTTTAGGTAGGTAATCAAGTTTCCTTACAACTTCCGTATTTTTACCAGACGAAGTTAGAAACACGTGCTGTAATCTTTTAGCCAACTGTTCATCAATTTGACTTTTCTTTTGCAGCAACTCGGGATCTATATATTTCATGAAAAATAATCACACAGTATATACATATGCAGTGTTTCGTTCATTGAGCTCCCTTTCAATACTATAAGAACATATTATATCAAAACAAAGTAAGACTAACTATAGTTATATAGTTATAGTAATATTCACAGCAATACAGTTAATTACCATTTTTAATGTCTCTCATTATTTTTTTCATTACAGGATGTGGTGGTGCTTGCGTCGGTTTTTCCCTTGATATTACTTTCATGGCACGGTCTTCGACATTGTAGTTTACAATGGGTCGAGAAGCATTCAATAACACTGGTTTAACTATTTTGTTACCCATTGTTGATAATCAAGTTAATAAATATATTATTTATAAGCCAGCATAACTTGATGAATAATGAATTTCTGAAAAAAGACAAAACCATGCGAATTCGAATAATTTAACATATATACATAAAAGTAGTAATAATTTTACTGCCTAAAGTGAATTAACTCTTCATGCAAATTAATTTGACTTACTTGTTTTATTGTTGTCGATTCTTAATTTGTAATTGTCTGTGGAATTTTTCCATTTGGATTTTCAGTCAATGATTGGCGGGCTCAGGAATTTCAAATCATTTTCTTTAGCGAGATTCAAATTGCATCAAATTCGATTTTAATTATACAAAAAAAAATTACTTGATTATTAAAGAGCTTGAGCTTATGTATCGTAAATTAATACTTCGAATATTACAGAACCTTTATAAAACTGAGTGTTGGTTCAATGTGAACAAGTTGATGGGTAAAATGTCAAATTCTCTGACAACACGTGTACCACCAATCGTCGTGGTATTAGGAGCTACTGGAACTGGAAAATCCAAGTTGGCTATTGATTTAGCACTGCGATATAATGGTGAAGTCATTTCAGCTGATTCTATGCAGGTAATTGGGATCATTAAGAAATGATTAAGGACGATCATGGCTATATGGACTCAAGTTGAAAATCCTCTCTAAATGTACACACACTATTATCTATCATTAAAAAGATGTTTATATGTATATATATATGTTTCCTCAAATAATATTTCTAGGTTTACAAAGGACTGGATGTTTTAACAAATAAAATTACGGAATCAGAAGCAAAAGGCATCCCTCATCATATGATTTCAGTTGTTGACCCACTGTCCCAGTTTGATGTCAAGAATTTTAGAGATACTGCATTGCCAATAGTGAGTTGTCTATATAATAAAAAAATGTGTAGTATAATGTAGTAGTAGTGTTTTTATTGATGTAAGGCCGAATGCCTTTTTCAATAGATGGTTTTTTACAAGTTTAGTCATTTTGTACATAGTATAAATTATTTATGTAATTTTAAATTCTGGACTTATTTCAGTAAAGTAGTTACAGATTTCTTTTAGTTTCTTCTTGCTTGCATTTTCGTTCAGAATTTCCAACCATTCCGTTGGTTCATTTGAGTATTGATTCGTATTTTCATGTAATATAATGTAAGTATAGACCAATATTGAAATCAGTCGAGGCTACAACAAAAATATTGTAAACATGTTCATCACTCCCTATATTTCTGTTCATTTGTACAGGTGGAGAATCTTGTGAATGTGCAAAGAAAATATCCAATCATTGTTGGTGGAACAAATTACTACATTGAAAGTCTCATTTGGAAGATACTTATTGATAAAACAATTGAGAAGAAACCTCAACAATCCAAACGTTTAAAATTAGATGACGAGAGTTGTGATTCTTTGGAACTCTCTCGGACGAATGAACTCCTTGGATTATTTGAAGAGCATGAAGGAGATGTGGAGGTTGATGATATTTCCCCATGGACTAATACTCAGCTTCATACAGCTTTAAGCTGTGTAGATCCACAAAGAGCAAAAAGACTTCATCCGAATGATAGAAGGAAACTTTTGAGATCCCTTCAAGTATATTTCCAAACTGGGACAACACACACAGATTTCATATTGGAACAACTACGAACTACCTCCCCATGTACTACAGACAACTCGGATTCTGATAGTGGTCAATCAAATAATAACAATTCCAAGGCCACCACTATTGCAGAAAATGAAAACATATTGAATGATGCTGTAGCTCCACTGGGGGGTGCCATGAGGTTCCCCAATGTAATTTGCTTATGGATTCAAGCCCCTCTGGATGTTTTAGATGAGCGCATTAATAAAAGAGCCGATGACATGTTATTCAAAGGATTAAGAAACGAACTCAATGCATACATGGATTTTATTGGACTCGAAACAACGTAAGACTTATTTTTTTAAACAAATGATAAATACGTATGATGAGGAATTCCTCATTCATGACTTGTACATGAAATGGCTACATTTTATATTTTCTATTTATCAAGGAATGATTAATAATTATTCGCTTTTACGTTTTATACAGCATGGATTTTACTGAAGGTCTCCTGCAATCAATTGGTTTCAAAGAATTTGAAAATTATCTACGATTATTACCAGACAAGAAGAGCTCAGAGGTAGGTGACAAAATATTCATGGAAGGAGTAGACAAATTAAAATTAGTGACTCGACAATATGCGAGAAAACAATTAAAGTGGATTAATAATCGTTTTCTTCGTCCCTCGAGACGACAATTGCCTCCGGTTTATTGGTTAGATGGATCTAGTTTAGAACCCATGGACTGGGAAAATAATGTAACTGTAATTAGTCAAAAAATCCTTGATTGTCATCTATCTAATCAATTAGATCATCAACTTTTATGTGAGAGACGAGTGCCTGAATATGTCAAAGTAGTTGAGGATGACTTGCAAGTTAGGGTTTGTGATATTTGTGATCGAACTCTCCAAGGTACCAAACAATGGGAAATTCATATGCATTCGAGTAAACATTCGAAAATGAAAAAGAGAAAAAGGAATCTGGAACTGTACGCTCAATATGAAAAGTATGTTCAGGAAAAGGAGAAAGATAAACCAGAAACTACTGTTAGAAGCAAAGTTAAATTATGAATAAAAAGTTACTCGTTGAAAATATATTGGTACAAAATAAGATAGTAAAACAGTGTAAATATATCCTTAATTAATAAGAATATAGAATATAATATATGCAAACGATATGTATTATGCACGCGAGATATTTATGTATAACGTTGTAAATACATTTTTTATTACACATAAATATCGTACAAATGCATTTTTTCTTTCAAGTTTTTCGCACACATTTAAAATATTATTTATTATTATTTATAAATAAATATCTATACAATTTGTATAGATATTTGTATGTAGTTTTCAACAGAATGTGTATACTATAATTTGTGTTTGTATTATTACTTTAAATATTGAAAAGTAATTTTCATTAAATCTTTGACCAAACGAATAAATGAGAATAAAAAATAACTTGTATTATTATTTGTAAATATACTATATAAATTAACAAAAAAAACTTGGGTAAGGATATTTAAAGAATCTTTTTTTCTTGTCGGCTGTAAACAGTCAATGTCTAATGATGATAATTACTCTTATTGTTCTCGTCTCTGATAAATCTGAATGTAGGGCTCAGTTAATGTCAACATTTGTGGTAGGATTTCCTTGACATGCAAATCTTGAAGTTCATACCAAGTATTATTAGCTTTGTGGTACATGTGCATTCTCCACGTTCCTCCTTTATGTTGACCTTCGTGGACTATGTTTGCAATGAGGTCATATTGCATGGACCCCAAACCGAATGCTTCACCAAAATCCACGGACAAAATCGGGAAATTCACAATTGTTGGATTTTTCTCGACAAAAAATGTATTTTTTGTGAACCGACGAATGTACAAGATGAGAAATGGTGGTAGAGTTGTCACATGGAATCGTTTCAATGAATTGTCTTTGTAAGTATTGTATTCCTTCTCTTGAACTCCATTGAATTTACTCAGCAAAGTGTACAGATTCACCTATGTGTGTGGACAAAAGAATAATTATTTACTTGTAAGCATCAATATAACAGAATGACTGAATGAGTGATTCCCAAAATTAAATTACACCATGATATATAATATGTACCTGTGGAATTATATTTTCCATCATTTCATTCTTGAAGAGTGGAGTTGGAGGCAAATCACAGGTCAAATACAAAAATGTTGTTTCCTCTTGTTCTTCTTCTTCCTCCGCTTTGTCATTTTCAATTTTCCTCGTATAAATTTTCATACTTCCCAAAAAGGACTTGTAAATGATTGAACTCTTTGGTTTCCTGTTAAACGACAAATACATATAAAAAAAATAGTAATACAAGAGATTTACCATGGATACAGGAGAAATGAGAAATGTGGCATTATCATATTTTTGAGAATATTCAAGACTTACTTGGTCCCATTAAGAGCTTTGTGTAGAGCATTTAAAAACCAACTTAAAAAGATGATCGGATCGCCTTGAGCTGTGATTTGAAATTGCTTCTTTGAACAAAGAACGACAGATTGTAACATCTCATGAGGACTCACATGAGATTTGAAATTACGTGGATTCCATAACTTTCTCATCAATTCACCAAACCGCTGAACAATTAAAAAGCTACAAAATAAAAAGACAAATTAAACAAGAAAAATTCAATTTGAGAATTGTGCAAGTAATGTGTAATGATTTTTTCACCTGTTGTTCCCTGCTGGTCTTTTAATATTTTCATAGTTTTCTTCTCGTAGAAAATAATCCCGAATGGGTTTCACATGACAAAGAGCTTGTAGAACAACGTTACAATAGTCATTAGCTTTAATATTGTTCAACCCCAGAATCCCAGGTAGATACATGGTCCCATCGATCGCTCTTGATTCCTGCCCACCGCGACAAAAAATGTTTTTGTTGTTAAATTATAGGTAATAAGGATGTAACAACTTTATGATATTATCTAATCTTTGTAACATAAAATACATACCTTTGCAACGATATCCAAATTCCCGATATGCTCTTTTTTAAATGTAGGATTCAAAACGTACTTGATATCATCCAACGATGAATCTAAAGGGAATCAAAATAGAATGCAACACGTTTACATTTTATAATTTTGCTTTTCTCCCCTACCAAAAATACCTATGTGGGTATTTTTTAATAAATGAAATTTCTAATGTGTTTTGTTACTAACCAATAATTTCATAGTTATCTGGCAAACAGTAAAATTTGAGTGTGTGTAAATTAAGGTATACATGATGATACTCTCCCACACTATGTAGATATGCCTGTGTTGCTTGTCCTCGACCCTATACAATATAGCACATTAAAAAACATTTCTACAATGAAATACACGAACTAAAATTTCCTTTATTGGTAGAGCATTAAATGTTGCATGGAAATGGAGTCCTACCTGGAAATACTTTCCACACACGAGACAGGCGTAGACATTAATTCGGGACAATGTTACCGAGCAAAGTTTTTCAAAATCGAAATCTAAAACTGACCGATCAATCGTGTCCAAATAAGGGCAAAGACCTATACAAAACAAAAACAAGAAATTAGAAACAAAAAAGGAAAACGTACCTATATTTATTTAATTATTTAAATACTTACGTGATTTCGTTTTTGCTCCGGCAAATGATCTGTTGGACTCTGAATCATTTTCTTCTTTAACCTCCAACTTCGGTTCCTCTATTTTAATTCTTTTTGCTTCTGGTGGTTTCAAACTACCGTTACTTGCCATTTTAAAACAACAGATAGTAGCAATAAAATATTTACGTAATTTAATCAAAAATTAAAATGATCGTAAGTACTTACAAAATAATTCTGAAAATTCAGATTTCAGAACACAAAGCTCGGCTAAAAAAATCATAGCGGACAGATTTTACCACCATTAAATTCTATGTTCTATGGCTAACATTTTGCAAAATAAAGTGAGTTTTAAATAATTAAATAATTAAATATTTTATATTTAGTTCAACTTGAAAGTGTTCGGTTCAATTAGAGATATAGAGGTTTGTACTTTGATTAAATTCCTTTCTGACATCAAATTCTTCATCATCTTTATTACTATTATGATGTGGTGTCTAAATAATAAAGTAAATCAATTTTGTTGTATTTCCTTTTCTTTTTAGGATGGGGGATAGCTGTCGCTCTGGATCTAGGACTTTTCTAACAATAAGTAGATGAAATACTTTTCAAGAGTGGCCTTTGTCCTACTCGGGGCTTTTGTTACGTTGGCAATTTTTGTCGTCATTGACATTCATGTTCATCATCAGCAGCAAGAGCAGGGACGGAATCATAGAAAAAAACATGGAGATAGCAAGAATGGGGGACATGATAATAGCTACTTCCCATTATTTTTCTCCAGCAACAACAATAAATTAAATTATAATAATAATAACAATAGCCAGGATTCTGCTGCTGGTTCTGCCAATTCTCAAATTAATAATGATGTCAACAAAAATAGTAACAATAAATCTACGGGCCTCACCAAAGAATCTACAGAGAATTTGTATGCAAATAGTAAATTGGTTGCTTTAAATTTATCTTTGAAGCAACAACGTGATGAGAGTACAATTTTTTTTAAAAGAGCTTCAGGACAAATTAGAAATAACAATAATGTAATCCTTCAAGGAATTAGTAATACGAATATAGGGAGAGATAAGGAAGATTCATTTGACGATCTTGAAGCTATGTTAGATCCTAGTGGAAAAGGATACGTTATCCTAATAGGTGCTGACAAAGATAGTGGTCAAACCATTGCCAACAGCTTTAAAATAGACTTGGAGTAAGTTTTATTCTTTATTATTGTGATGTACTTTTTGTCCTGGTATTGACCCACAGCATTGCCTTTCATGTTTGTTTGTTTTTAAATATTTAGGAAAAGACCTAATTTGACGGATTTTGAGCGATTTCAACTATCAATAAGAAAACAATCCTTGTACTCGGAGGATGATGGAATTGTTGATAAACTTTTACATAGCATGGTTACTGAAGAAATAACACGTGTTGAACAGCAACAAGGAGGTACGCAATTAAAACTCGTCGTCGAATTTTCTTCAAATGGTCAAGCCATCCTCAAACCAATGAGGTAGGTATTTACTTTACGATACTTGGTCGTTTGCTATTATATAATAAGCAACGATAAATAGTAAGTAATTCAATTTCATTTATTTATTATACATGTGTAGATTTGCTCGAGACCAAGAAACTTTGCCAAATCATTTTTATTTTACTGATTTTGAGCGACAGTAAGCGCAATTTACATTTTACATTTTTTCATTCTGTACAATTCTATATTAAGAGTATAAAGTTTTTTTTTTATACTAACGACAGTTCACAGATACTTATATTAGTTATATTTATTTCTCTATTTCAATTGTGTGTAGTAACGCAGAAATCGCAGCCTTCAATCTGGTAAGTTTAAACCTTACATTTACAACAATTTCATATAAATATAAAATATATTATTATAAAATACATTATTATTTGTTATTGTATGCTTTTTTACATGCAGGATCGTGTCTTGGGGTTTCGTAGGTATACTAACTATAAACGTATATTATACTTTAATAGCTATTAAATACCAGGTAACGGTTGTATACATCTTTTTACCGTATAGTATGACCGTAATAGATTTATATTATTATAGGGCTCCTCCTGTAGCGGGACGTTTATTGAATGTGTCATCGGAAATTTATGCTCTTGCGTCCGGTCAACTTTTGCATACGTTTTTTGTTTCACGTGAGTGCATAACGATCAAGTGTTGCAATACATAATATATTGAATTTAGAGTAATTTATAAGATAAATCATTGTCCATTATTTTTTGTAACGTTTGCTATAGCTGCCGGTAATATTTGCTTCCATGGAAAATGCTCATACTATTGCGACACTAGCCACGCAATTTGTGGATCCCCGGATGTTCTTGAAGCCTCGTTGGCCGCATTCTTACCACCAAAAGGTATTTGTTACAAGAAGTACACACCCGTCTCAATTTTTTTTAATTTCGAGATTAAAATAAAGAAATTTAAGATTTCTGAAACAAAGGGATTTTAAATATTTTTAGAAGCCGCACCTCGAAAAATTTGGCGACATCCGTGGAGGAGGTGAGTGAATGCGGATTTTATCAAATTGCATGAATTCAGACTGAATTTGGATGTATGAGAAGCACAATTTTTTTTATGTCAAACACTCTTCTTATTTCATTGAATCTTGCAGATCCTACCACAAACGGAGGAAGGCAAAGTGGGAAGTGGACGCTGACTACTGTGATTTAATCCGGTTGACTCCGCCGTACGACAGAGGACGTAGACTCCTTGACTTGATTGACATGTCTGTTTTAGATTTCCTCATGGGGAATATGGATCGTCATCATTATGAAACATTTAAAATGTTTGGAAATGATACTTTCCTGATTCATTTGGATCATGGACGAGCTTTTGGACGAGCTAAACATGATGAAATATCAATTCTTGCGCCTCTTCGGCAATGTTGTATTATTCGCAAGTCTACTCTCGAAAAACTCATCAAGTATGTTTTTGTTTTCAATTCTAGTACAATTGTACAATATAATGTTTTCAAGGTTTTGAGTAATGAACTAACTTTAACTGTAAGTTCTAAAGTTTGTAATAAGTTTTAAATGTCTATGTGTTTTAGATTTCACAAGGGCCCGGTTTATTTGAGTGAAGCATTAAAGACATCTTTGAAAAGGGATAGCCTACATCCCATTCTTATTGAAGCTCACTATGTAGCCATAGACCGCCGACTTAGCTATATTTTACAAACTGTAAGGCAGTGTATACAACAGAGAAAATCACAGTTCAGTGCGGAGAGAACTTTTGACGAAGTTATTGTTGATGACTCGTTCTAAAGCCACTTGAATTTTAAATACCTACTATATACTACTTATTTACCTGGTGTAAACAATGAAAAAGAACGAACTTTCAACTTCTATCAAAGCCAACAAGAATACAAAATACTATTTAGGAAATATAGCAAAATACTATTTAGGAAATATAGTTAAGGTAAGCAAAAAATTTAAATGACTGTAGCAGTAGCACTAATATTATTATTTTTGAGGATGTACTATTTCTATTCGATGTTTGTGAATCGTTTGTGACTTCCTTCACGTAAATTGAAAAAAGATAACCCTCGAAGAAACCGAAGCATTATATTCTCACAACTACGAAAATACGAATGTCCGTATAAAACTGGCATTATGCATTATGATAATGCGTACTGAAACCACATTTACCTAATTTTAACTAGAATTTTGATATTAGGGAGGCTGTGAATTTGATATTAGAGTTTATTGTTCATTATCAAACGCAGCAATATACTTATAACAAGTGCTTTAAACGATAACAAGTAATTTTGATTATTTAGTTGTTTTCCAAATAACTACAAAAATAGCTTTAACTTGAAAATGGAGGCTACTTGTTGTACATTATGTTAACTAACCCATAGTTTTACTAATTTAAAGATGTTATTTACACATCATTGTTATGAATTGTTATTGTTATCTTCTAGTCATTTTTAGCAATAATTTGTATGGTTCTTCATGCTAAGAAGCCTGCATTTCAAAAGCAGTATGTACAAGGTTGTTATTTTATATCAGTTTCTGACGATCTTATGCAGGAATTAAATATAATCTGTATAGATTGCCTATAAAAGAAGTAACACTTTCAAGAGAGCCACATATTTTTACCTTTAAAATTTGACGATGCCAAGAGTAACAGATATATGTAATACGAAACATTTACGTTTACTATGAACAATTTCGAACTGTAATGAGCGATATACTCATAATTTCCTACTTAATATTTCAATGGATGATTTTTTATAATAGCTAAAAAGTACTAACAAAAAAATGATAGATGGATAATAATAATTTTAAATATAACCCATGTAAGACATATCAAGGAGCAAATAGTTAAGAATTGTGAGTGAAACGCCGTCACATAACTCACTAAAAAACTTGACACAATCAATATTTTACTGTATCGACTGCTATCAAAATACTTTGTGACACTGAATATTATTATACGACTATATAGGAACGAATCCATTTTTTAGTTGTGACAATGTTTATATTGAAGTAAATTAAATACCTAATATAAGTATGAACTTGGAGAAAAAGTAAAAAAAATCCGTAACAAGGGGGTGATACAGGTGCGTGTTGTAATTACTGCAACTTATTAATCAGTTACATGCTCGCTGATTTCTGTTTTATTTTTCTACTTCAATAATAAGAGCAAAATGCTGACAATAGTATTGGCATTGGTTATAATTATATACACATACTGCACATAAATAAATTGGCATTCCTCTCGTCGTGTTAAGATATTTTTCTGTAGGTACAAGTAAGAAATTATTATTATGTATTTATATATAGAATAAGTATTAAATGAAGGAAATGACTTGAAAATATGATACATAATGCTATAATATAGACATCCGCTTGTACCGCATCGAAATACAATGGAATATCTACATAGAGTTAAAATTATATTGAAGATTAATTAAGCCGGCTGACATTGATAATGGAGATGATGATGATTTTGAACGACCGATTTATTGTTCCCCGAGGTCAGGTCAACCGAAAACCTCTTGACTTGCGTACGTAACGTAAAGAAATCCATCTTCGTCCCGGTAGTCACGATAAATCTGTGCCAGTGGTCTAGACAGGGAAGCCAGATTCCGGTTGCTCACGAGTAAGTAGAGAGCTTGCTGAGAATTAAGTTGCAGTCGGTTTCTATTATTTAAAAACATGATCGAATTTATTATTTAATATTTAGATGTAATTAAATGACGAGTTTTCCTCGTCTGTCAAGTAAGGACTAATTCTTTGCTGTTGTATAATTATATAGTTTATTATGTAATTACCTTATTATGGTAATAAACTGAGACATAGTGATTTCTTGAATGAGGAATAGTCAAGGCACATTCATGAAAAAGAATAAGCAGCATATTATTATTAGACGTTTG
Source organism: Gisinianus flammeolus (assembly GCA_034699125.1). Taxonomy (NCBI): domain Eukaryota; kingdom Metazoa; phylum Arthropoda; class Collembola; order Symphypleona; family Katiannidae; genus Gisinianus; species Gisinianus flammeolus. The sequence continues at coordinate 15,174 of JAIUND010002351.1, forward strand.
TTTAGCATATGGATTCCATAACTATATGTAGTCGGTCGTACGGAAATGAGACACAATATTTTGTTTAATAATAGGGAACTATATATATATATAAGTAGCTATATTTACCTTGAGGAACCAAAAACTTTGTTTTATCTAAAGTGGGCAAGTTTTGTTCTTTGTGGTATCTCTCCACTATCACCTATATGCATAAACAAAATCCATACATCATTTATTGAGTACATTATGAATCATAATTTATGAGCATTGTAGTTTTTTTCTTATCTTTTATCTTTATCTTTGAAATAAGTGTTTATCGCATAGTCGATTTACAGTTTTTAATCTCAAGAGAGACATACTTATTGTTAGCTTAGCTAGAGAGAGAAGAAAAAAGAGTGACAGTATACTGGCTCGGCAGTGTATAGGTATGTCTAGCTTACGTACGGGGACTTTGCATGGAAATTTTATACGGATGGCTGCAACTTCCTCTTTCCTTGTCGCTAAAAAATAAAAATAAAATTAATGCAAGGCAAATTTAGACAATTAATATGCCCAATAAATAAGCCATAAGCTATACTATAGTACATTCTGTTTGTATTGGGAGAACAAAAATATTAATTTTATAATCATAAGTCAACATAGTTTAGTTTCCCTAAAGTCTGCTGTTAAAATTTCCATTGCAAACCATTGGGAATATGAGAATTGTCGTATATTATACGAATCACTGATTATGACAATTCAGTGAGTGAGTGAGAGGATCTGTTTACGAAGTTTCTAAAGCCTCGTATGGTTGGTTATACTTGTATGAAAGTTTACTCTCATTAAGTAACAGTTTTGTGTTTACTCGTCGTAGATTTATTGACCATGTCAACAGACATCATATCGTCGTTTATGATTGTACATATATGAACTATATTATATGTTCCTATACTATTATACATACATGTACACACAGAAAATTCCTCTCAAATACTCCAGTATTTACTTGTATAGATATACAGAACAGAAGAGTATAGTTGAATAAAGTTAATAATTGTAGATAACCAACTAAAACGCCGTATTTGGATATAGTTTAAGCGAATGATTGTTTATGTTTTTCTAACAAGAATATCGAAAACAAGCCTAGAGGTAGTTTTTTTTGTGTTGTATACTTAAAAGTTTTAAGTTAAAACCACAACAGAGTCGTTAGCCTTATTATACTGAGAAAAAAATACCAAATAAGTAAATCTGTCGATATTAAAGATATGGGCGATAATTTGAAGATTTAAGGGTTATTGTGGAATTGAAAGCTTAAACTCATTATATAGAGTATGTATATTACTATTACACAATCTGTACATTATGTAACTTATTCAACACGGTATGGTATACAAGTGCGAGGGAGCTTTGGTTGAAATTTTTACTTTCTCCACCCCTCCGAGATCATCGGGATGGTAAGCTATTGAACCTGAAAATCGGTCAAGTTTAAAAAGAAAATGGTGTAAATATATATGTATATATATATATTTGAAAAGTCAACAGTGTTGAGGCAAGAAGAAGAATGAGGAAATGAAAAAAAAATGCTGGATATGAGAAAAATATGGGAAAAGTAGTATATAAACATTGCATCCTCTATCATGGATTGAGTGATCAATTCAAAAAGAGTTCAAAGTTCATTCGTCAAATGACGTCAACTGTGAGCTAGTATTATGTGAATCGGTATATGTACCTAACAGAGGTATTTATACATGTTGCCTTCAAGGTATAGTGCACATGTACATATTAACTGACTCACTACTGACCATTTGTATACATGTATGTTATGATATGCTTTTCTTATTTACTACGAGTCGAAAGTCATTCAGTTTTCTATTTTTTGAATACGCGTATGATCCTGATTCAAGTGAAACATTTCGATTTTTAATTATTATTATGGTTCTACAGGAAAAGTTATCATTATTAAACGTTGACGACATCAAAAAAGTCTGGCCCTCGCAACTTTGCATGTCATCTGTATTCACATATAGAATTCACATTTCCTCTGTATAGGAAAAAGGCAAATTTACTTTTGAATGTGGTAATTAATGGCCGGTATAATAAGTTGTCAAAAGATTCAGGAGGTTTTTCTAGATTAATTTTCTGGATTAATACGTTACCTGTTGTAGGTAAGTATGTTTTTTGTGAACCATTCGTGTAGGAACAAAAGTACATAAACAATGTCAAAGGTTGAAAAAGTAATACAAGTGGGCATATATGCACGTGACGTGAAAAGTCACGTATATACTTACGTGTGTAGTGTGTACATACTATCGAGAGTATACATTACATTGTGTTTGACATTACGTTATTGCTTAGGGAGTCCATGGAACATCCAATATGATTTTTGTGTCGTGTGGAATGGAACGTTGTAAGTTTGTAAATAGTATAAAGTCATCTACTGTGTGCTGGGCTGTGTGGTAGGAATCTTAAAGAAACTGGAATTTGCCAGTTTTTTTAATCTCTTGTCAATCACTTTTATTTTTTATTTTTGCTATACTTATTGCCTTCGATCGTTTTACAACAACGAACAACAACTTTGTCCAAAGAACTGACTGACTCTTCTGCTATGTTAAAAGTATCTATTCATACTCTGTCAACAATAACAAAATATTTTATGAGTGCACCATGTATTTTTGAGATTGATTTTGTTTTTGTTTTGGAAACATTTTAGGATACAGGAGTTGAAAATATAGTACAGATAATTGAGATACCTATATAGGTAGTCACATTGCGCCCATAAAAAGGTTTTCCTGTGTTATTCCACATCGTGAATCATTTTACAAAACCATTTTCCTGTTTCCATTTCAGGTCTGCTCTTTCTCGCGTTGAACGATTGTAATTAATATATGAGATGAGGCATCTGTCACATTGTGTATGACTATTTAATGATGAGTACTGCACGCTCCACGTGCTAAAATATTAAAATATACATGCTCTCAATGTTCTGCCTAGAGCTATTTCATATACCTATATGATTTCATCGGAATAAAAACTCTGGCTAAAAACGTTACTGGACTGTTTTATGACTAGAGATGTGGATAATTTTGTAAGGTTTCTTTCCTACAAGTAATAATTGTTATTGAACGACTATTCCACATTCTATTGATTCTATTCGTTTGATCTGAAATCAACAAATCTCAGTTTGAAATGCCTAATATCAACGTGTACTATAAAGAGAAATGAAATGGTACATAATCATTTTGATTATATATATGAACACGCCAATAAAAGATGATCTACTCAACCTTCCTCTAGTGCTTTGTTGTATGTATAAGTATGTACCTATTTACATAATAGACGTATCGTTAGAGGAAAAGAGGAATTATAAAAATTAAATAAACAGCTTCTCTGTGCGGCTTCTCATTTCATGTGCAATCTGCACAGATTCAGATTATGTACATTACATATGCAGATGCTCTGCTAATTTCATTGTTTTCATTATTCGAAAATCGACTAAATAGAGACGAGTTTCGAACAAGGCTATATAATATACTCTTTGTCAGTTTTCCATTTGAATGCGATATAGAAAAATATTTTGAAAACTGACCCTTTCTAATGGCACAACAAATTCCCTTTTCAAAAGCAAAATTAATTGTAAGGAAATTTTCCACTGCGGCTATACACAAAGTGGTGGAAATTTTACGAGAGAATTTGAAAAACCATAAAAAGTATCCCAACGTACTAAAAGGCAGTGAAAGGTATAGGTAAATGTCTAGATGAGGAAACTGTAAATTGAAGCAATGCATGCATATTAATTGCAAATGGATAGTCTATTAAAAATTAAAATATAGACAAGACAAATTGTGAATTCATATTTACCTAATGGTTTCTTCTGTTTAAAGGATAATTGTCGACCAGCCGTATTTCCACGGGTATTGTCATTGTTATCCGGGATATTAATCGGCATTTTTAAAGGATGGTGAGCAAATTGATGCTGGACTTGGTATGGAGAGGATTTGAATGTTATTGGTGATGGGGAGGATGCGAGACCTCGTAGTTGATGGCTGGCCACAATTTGGATGATCGGCAACAGTTTTACGATGGGATGAACTCAAATTCAGATCTAATTATTATATATCCGACGACGACCCCGAGGATTCCGAGGCCTCTTTAATTCCTTTCACTGACAAAATGGCTCTTTTTGTTGTTTTAAAACAGTATCACAAATCCAATATTATTGTATTTTAATGCTCAAGATATACGTCTTTTAAATTTTTCTATCTTCTATTCACTATCGTCTATACATTCGTCTATTCACTACAACTATGTTTTATTTTTATTTTTCTTCCTCAGTGGAAATTCTTCAAATTTAAAGAGCCATGAAGAAAAACATGTTCGGAATCACAAAAGAAGTTCAAATGAGCACAATCGTCATACACACAAACGAGACAATTAAACGTTGTTTGTTTCTCCTCTGGAAATTTTCCGAGCTGTATACTTTTTCTCACTAAATGAACACAACAAATGGGAATGTTAACGTGTGGAGTGTTGAGGTGTGTGTGACTGTGACTGCGAGTGATTATGTATAATAACAGGGAAATATCAATATATGTAGTAACTTGACTCGTAGCGTTCTCAAGACTATATGAGCGTATGCCTTATTTTAAATGGAGTGAAGAGATATATACATAATAATGTATAATATGTACATATGTAGTAAAGTAGCTGTCGTTAGTAAAGCACGAGACTCTCTCTATCTATCTATCAATAGGTATGTATTTATATTCGTGTGTATTTTGGGGTGCGAGATAGATAGTCATAAGAGACTGTTTGTCCAGCCCTATCGTCATATAATATTCTTCATAATATAATATAGGATTCCATATCAGAACAAATTATGCTAATCAGTCCTCAAGAAATCCGCATAGTGCATTTCGTTTTAGTTCAGACAGAGGAGAGATGGAATACTACGAGTATATTTATATTTATATATATATATATATATACAACATGTACATAGTTGGGCAGTAATATGAATAATAATAATATTCAAAACTAAATTCTACGCATTTATCTGTAACTTCATCATGATTGACGAGCAGGCAGAAAAGGCAAAGGCAGGAGTATTATAGCATACTCGAAGAATTCAATATACACTTCAATGCCATCCTCATCGTGCAACTTGTGGGTCTCGCGCTGCTCAGCAGTATTTAATATACAGAGACAGACTCTGTATGAGAGAGAGACAGCAACTATATAATAATCCCTATTAGTACAAGTATTTTCTTCCATTCATATCCTACATTACATATTCGATATAATGCATGTACAATTTTCAATATACATATTACTAAAAATTCATCTCAAATCCAATGTGATTAAAGGAATTGTAGCTGCCCTATATATAAAACCTTCTTCCTCCATGGACATCAAGTTGAAATAATGGCAGACTCCTTTGTATGTGTGAAATTCAAGGTTAGACTTTTTGCATGTAAACCGGTCAGAAATTAAAGGAAAGGAAGAAATGTACGAATCTCACTCGACCATCCTTACATATTTCGCTTCTCCTTTCTTTCATTATTAGGACATAGGACAAGGAATATAGTTAATAGTATGCGGATAGTAATCGTACATGTATATATAGACAGTAGGTAAAAGCTCCCTCACCCACAATATATTTTTATATTTCAACTTTAACGAGCGGAAATATTTTTACTTCTTTTACATGAATATGTGTGCATTATTTAAATGGTAAATTTACTTGTAGTTTAGTGGCACGGGTGGGTCCCGTAATAGGATGCAGAATAAAGGGACAGGTCATACTTACACTAATTGTAAGTCACTAAGCCATATGCTCGTTTTACGATCAGACTTAAATGAGTTGTTTTCAGTTTTTAACTGCAGTTAATATTCGTCATTTTTAATGTCATTACTAATTAGCCTTTGTTAGCTGCAGGAAATACTTTCTTTGAAATTTCGATAGCATAATAATATCCCATGTCTTTGTATTCATGCGATACAATAATGGGAAAATGGACTGTTTGACATGGAGTATTTTCTTTCATTTCTTCTCTAGATTAAATGCTACCACTTTACCAAATAGCGAACATTGGAATGCTCCGAAAACTACAAATTAATCCGGTCGAACCCCAAATTCCAAAATTTATAAATACAAAATGTCTTTATTTACAACCTATGTTATTCGTGTGTGCTGAAACAATATAATAACCATTCCCCGATGCAAAATAAATACAGGCTACAAAGAATAAAGAATTGTTATTATAAAAAGAATTGACATTGGGATTTTAGCTAATGGTAAAGTCAGTCCGACAAAGACAAATTTGTCATGGCCTTCTGTGATTCGGTTTCAAAGGACGATAAACTTACAACAGTCCCATCTCTTCTCGGTTCATCTTTTTTTAAATATACAGGTACTCCTCTTTCTTCCTCATTGACAGCAGCCAAATCTTTTATCCATCGAATTCTTTCCAGACATTGTGCTTGAGCGACTCCCATTGCCTCATCAATCAATGCAGTGTCAATAGGACTTGTTAAGCTGAGATAACAAATTTCTTTTCCATCATTGATTCCGATGTATATTTTACCAGGAAAAATCTGTACAGGAAAATGATAAAAAAATACAAACAACGATGCTTAAGCATAATTAATAATTTGCATCCAATTCTCTATTGGTAGCATCTATGCACACGAATAGAATTAAATCAATCAAATATAATCTACACATTTAAATTTTATTCTCATCGAAAGGTATGTAAGTACCTCTTCCTCATCTTCATCTGGCTCAGCTAAAAGGCTTCCTTCAGGTGTCAATGCAAATGATGTTAGAATGGGATGATGGAAGAAATGAAGTTTGACTGGTGTGGATTTATCAAGTGGTAGCATCACAAGTTCATTTGTATTATTATCAACATATGCTTGAGCTCTTTGAAATGTTAGTAGAGAGCCTAAAGCAGCTACTGCAGCAGCTTCATTGAGACAACCATTCATATCCAAAATATGAACATCCAAACGGAGAATCCATGCCTTGACATAACAGAAAAAAATAACAATTTAAGTAGATATGGTATCAATCCTTATTTTAATTAACTACACATATAAAAGTATCCCGTTAGTACCAGTGTAGTAAAATAATGACAATAATTATTGTAAATATGTCTCACCTTTTCCCCAAATTTAATACAAAGGGAAGCCAAATCGATTGCCCGATGTTCTTTGAATAATATTTCCAATGCTCTTGCTATCAAGGCTGGTTTTTGAGAACCCACACCAGCCATTTCCCCTGTTGCAGACGGTGAAATCCAAACAGATATAGTTAAAACTCCTTCTCCCGGTGATGAATCAAAAGGTTCACCAATCGTTGCAGATGCCTGATATTAATTAGAAAGATATGAATGATAAAAGTCATTAAATTAATACTGCAAAATCTGTAATCATGCAAGTGGAATATATATGGACAGGATAAATACTTGGTAGATGGTTGAAATCTGAGATTTCAAATTACAATGTATATACCTGTGATAAAACCCTCGTTCCAGGTTCCATGTGTACTTCACAAGATCCAACACTTTTTCCAAATGTGACCTGACATTTTCGGAATTGTTTGAGTCCACGACCATTTACTCTTAGTCCTTTGGCAGCGGCTTTTGTGGCCAACACTTGATTAGAATTCGGAACCACTTTAGGCCTCATCTTTAATCAACTTTGTAAAGGTAACAATATATATTATATTGTATTATAGAATATATTTTTGAACTAGCAATAAACCCGACAAAACAACTGATATTATCGCAATAAAAATCAAGAAATTTTATAGGGATTTCTTTTATTTTTTTATTTCTCAAGGAACGGCTCTCTAAAAGAATTCTTCTCATGCTTTTTTTCGTCGTCCCATTTTCCCACTATTTCCCAAGGATTTCTACACGCAGGATTTTTTGGGCTCGTTAGGGAAATCTTGGTCTTGATGTTGATGTAGATCGTCAATCTCAAATAAGGACAGCCGGGGTCAAATTGATAATCTCCGATTTCTTTCAAACTCGCTCCAGTGGTAGA
>JAIUND010002352.1:0-23178 GCA_034699125.1 Gisinianus flammeolus
GACGGACGCAGTAGTAACATTTCCGCAAATTAAGGAAAATCGTTATAGTTCGTTTGTGAACTTAACAGACGATATACCGATTACATATTTTTGTGTTTGTTGGAGCGCGATGGAAAGAATTGACAAAAAAAAAAAAACAATGGGTTACCTTGCGAAAATCGGGTTGCAAAACGAATTGTGATGAACCCATATGAGGGAAATCTTTGGCGGTATTCTGGCCACCAACTCGACCCGCCGCCACGCCAGAACCCGGCTGTAGCGTCGAGGCAAGTTGGCCAAGTTGGAGTCGTCGTGGACTCGCAGCTGGCTCCGAATTTGCTGGTATGTCCCTACCTTGATCCTACACACACATTAAACACAATAGTATTAGTATTATTATTAGTCAATTACATACATTCATGTTCAGGTTACAGTACATTTGTCATTTGTCATGAAAATGAAAATGAAAGCACGTCAAAAAAAAATGTGTTACGTCCTCACTACAATTAAATCAACACAAAAATGCCACTATAATATTTAATCCATTTCACTTAAAATCCCTTCGCCTTGTGCATATCCACAAATTTACATAACACATATATTTACAAATGTACAATAGCAACAGCAACAGCAAATGCCAAATTCGGCAGTACGTAACTCAGGGAAGGAATCCCTCAATTTGATTCCTATTATAAAACATTCCCCGTGAGGTTTCTCTCTATACAGATATTTATTTATTTCCTTGACCTTTGCCTTTGTCTTTGTCTTTGACTTTGTTGTACCCCAATACTTTTGAACGATAAAATGACTCGAGTCTCTTTTACTTTGTCTACTTTGATAATTAGTAATTACATTGTGATTGAATTCCGTCCGTACGCAATTTGGACAGTTCTGTCCAAGAAGAATATTAATTTTTCAAATTATTATCAATTACCCTACGACAAAAGCCATTTATGCAATCACAATCACAATCATTATTTATATCCTATCACTACCCGCACACGGTTATTGCAGAATGCACTGAGTGCAATGCATTGGAAATGAAATGAAATGCCATGGAATGACATGACATGGAAATAAGTCCAAGTTACAGCACCATATGACAGCACCATATAAATTAAATAAAAAATCGATTTATTATTATTTACTTTCGCTTCATATACGTATATCGATCCATAATAATAATATTAGTTGAAACTCACACTCACTTTTGTCTACCATCCAACTCCTAAACCGTACACCTTCCTTTTGTCTTCCTATTGTCATATTCTCATTCGTTCGTCCTTATTATTCTCTCTCTCTCCCTCTGATATGAAAAATATACCTACTAACCGTATCATAATATTGAATTTTCTCCATTTTCATTGTGCATATTTTCTATCTCTGTAGATTTAATATCAATATCAATGCCTATCATTTCATTTCATCATGGACCAATCAATCGGAGGACACTCTCAAAGTACAAAGGTTCAAAGTCAGACTGGGAGTTCTTTGACGATGAATAATAATTACTTTTTAAAGTGGTTTCTATTTTTCAAATGCATATATTTTATATCGATGATGGGGTGGATTTTAAGAGCACACAGAGACACTTGCAACTTCTTTTTTTTCTTCATGGATACACACAGTAATTAGCGTAAAAGCTCTTTAGATTTGGTAAAACGAGGAAATGAAAAGGGGGGAAAAGCTATAAAAAAATATTATGTAAAGAGAAAGAGAGAGGGAGAGAGAAAGAGAAAGAGGAGGTGAAGAGTCATAATGAAAAAGAATAGAAAAATGGAGAGAGAGAGAAGACAGAAAGAAAAACTGAGAGAGAATGGAATGATGAAATGTAATTAAAACGTCATTTGGTGTCTCTCCTGAGAGTGAGAAAATGTGGAAGTGGAAATAGGAGAATGAGAAAGAGAGGAAGAGAGAATTAAGAATATTTCAGAGAGAGAGAGAGAGAAAGGAAAGGAAGAGGCAGAGAGAGAGAGAGAGAGGAAAGAAAAAAAAGCGAGAGAAAAGCCATAACTTTTAAATAATGCCACAGAGTGTTTACACACACTCGTAGGTCACTCAATAAATTACCCAATACTTTTTTTCCCCTTCTCCTCCCATCGATTCACCCTTCAACCTCAACGTGCATACATAAATTAAATACTTGCCAACTCGTTTTCTTTATTAAGAGAACGCATATGTGAACTTTATACATATATATATGTATGTACTTTCTCAGGGTTATTGACAGGAACTTTTATTTATAGTTCCCCCCTCCCCCCCTTTTTTGTCAAAACAAACAAATCCTTTGTCGACTCATTTTCAAAGAAATCCTAAGAGAGAATTAGGAACTATAGAGAGAGCAATTCCCAGCTGTTGTTGTTTTTTTTAAACAGTCGTAATATTTGAGACTCAAATTTTGAGTGTAAGAATTCCTTCCTTTGCGGTCTTTATCGTTAGAGAAAAATTCAAAAAAAAAATGTGATAAAAATCAAATGCTGGAGTGTATAGTTCTTAAAAACATAACACGTCAACATCAACATCAAAAGCAGTAAAAACTATTAGATTGTTACAATACACAAATTGTGGAATTGTGTACGAGTGAAAAAGGCGTGAAAAATGTCAAAAATGCATTGTTATTAAAAGTCAAAGTGCAGTGCAGTACAAAAAGACACCACAGACAAAGAGAGAGAGAAATTAAAAATACGACTTTTTTTTTGTTTGTTGTTTGAGTGATTTTTTTCTTTCATTACTTTTTTGGCATGTTTGTTGCTGCGAAAACGAGAGAAGAAACAGGTGCCGGAGCCACACTGAGATTTTGGTAAATCGTATGTTTCACACATTCATCAACTGAGTGGAACCACAACGAACATCACCCACACACACCAAAAATCTCAATTTATTTATTTATTATTTATTATTATTATTTACTCTACTACTAATTTTTTTACTTTTATTAATCACAATTATTATTTCTCGTCCTTGTTCTGGAACAAAGTCCATCGTCGTCGAACTGATTCAGAGTCATTTCCTTTTTTCCATCATATTATACTCGCAAAACAAAAAATATGTGGATATCAAAAAGACGAGGAAAAAATCCAAATGGCACTTTCATCATCAACATATCCACGTTTCCTTCTCATGCTGTCAACTATAATATAGGAAATTCCACAATTGCCCGGCGGAGGATCCTTCCAAATCCTTTGAAATCCCTCTTTTTAATACTTAAAGGCATCCACAAAAAACGTCTTTCAAAAATTCTTCACAGTATAGTTTTGTGTAGTTTCTGGATTTTTTTATTATTAATACTAAGAATTTGATGATGATTCAAAAATTGAAGAGGTGTGTCAGAGGTCACGGAATGTTGTGAAATGTGAATCTAATATTTATTTAATATGTATAATTTAAGGATTATTGATGTGATTTTATTTTATTTTGACGGATACAGTTTTAGCTTTATTTTTGCATTATTTGCTTCGCGAATGTGGATGATTTTCATATACAGTTATTGTACCATATAATTGTGACTTGTATTATTGCAATTATTTTATTTACTGGGAGGATTTTAAGTAATGAATTTTGACGTTTATTTGCAAAGGGGAAATTAATTCGTTTTTTTTTAAAGTTTGTCCTACACATTTACATTCACATTCATCAGTGAATTCAACATTAAATAAATGTTTTTTTTTAGTGTAGTGTGCGATTAGATTTGGATTTGGATTTGGATTTCCGTTCCTGTTTGTGTATGTGAGAATGTGAGAAGTGATTCCTGGAGATTCTTTGAGCATTCCCAAATGATAAATGACCCAGCAGCATATTTCTCACACACATTTCCGATTCCACAAATCCGACTCCGATGAGAGTTGCAATCATTCTCTTTTTATCTTCATTTGGATTTTCCTCAACAGCTATATTTAGCTTATCCAAATCGGCAAAAAAAAGACATCACTTTATTATTTTTTCACTCACTTTATTATTTCATATTTTATTTCATTTCTCTGTCACAAATTGTGACTCACACAATTCCCAATTTTCCACTGGATGTTTTCTATAGGTTGACGATTCCAATTCGTATAGTCAATAGTAAAATTTTATAGACAGATATATACAAATTATGGTATACAGTTTTTTTAGTTATTTTGTGAGTAAATAAATATGTGTGTGTGTGTTTGTGTGTGTGAATTTCGATCGGATATTTGATGCAAAATCAATTGGCGTTTGTGTTCACATGACAAATTTTTTTTAAATGTGCAATGAAAGATTTGATAAAAATGTGTATTCAAAGTTAATTATTTTCTTGCTCTCGAGCATTCTCATTTTTAAAAAAACGTGTTGTTAGTCACGCAATGCTCAGTAGTATATATATTTATAGCAGTTAGGATTTCAAAAATAACTACAGATTTTATCAGTAATCAGTAGTCCAAAATTTAAATGATTATTCCAGGGATTTTTTGTTTCGGCAGTCTACATGTCGTCAACAAATTCAAAATTCACACGAGTCTTTCACAAATGAATCCATCATCATCATCATCATCATCACAATCTTTAAATATCCAATATACGACTTTTCCAAATTTACGAGTACAATCCAAAAATCCAACGAGATCAAAACTACGGAATATACGGAAAGTAAAAGTAGGATTAATCGGAGAGAGAGAGAGAGAGAGAGAGAGAGAAGAGAGATGATTCAATTTCAATTTGGAAAACTTACGTTCAAACCGTACTCCGTACGCATATAAAATAACTTGTGTGTAAGTGTAATTCCTTTCTTTTTATTCTATTTCAATATTTCACTTTCCCTCACCAAACTGATCCGATTCGAGGTGAAGAAGAACAGGAAAATTACACAGGGAAATACGTTTAATGGCGCTCAAAATTGCTTCTAACCTCCAAATCCCAATTTATGAGAATCTTAAATAATTTTCACAATCTTCCTTTCAAAAAAGTGTACAAGATCCCCAACTCTCAACGCGCACTTACGCACTTGACTGTACAGAATCTTGATGGATTTTTCGCACAAGAATAATTCATCGGTTTTTTTAGCCGAGTTTTTGAATTTTGAATTGTGACTTTTGACTTTTGGTTGTTGAATTAGAAAAAATATGTAGTACAATTCCGTGGAGTGTTGAGAGTCACACAGGCGCTTCCTTTTATTTTTTTTTTTACTAATAATACTAATGATAGTACGAATAATAATAATAATAATAATGATGGTATAGTGATGGAGTGAAGGGGGGGTACAGATATAATTGTAGGAAATTTGGAGTATAGAACAAGAAGTGAAAATATGATGTTTGTTGTAAGAGAGTTTCGTCTCTTTCTCCTCTATGGTGTTCCGTGTGACTGTGGCCAGAGGAGACAGTGAGTGTTTCCTCGTTTAGGAGCTTCCACACAGTTCCAGTTTCGATTTTTCCAAGATTTTCAGACTCTCCAATATATACAGTATATACAGTATAGTCAGTCAGTCTCCCATAGAAGAACCCCACCATATTAAAAAACTAACATGCATACTTACACACACAGGAGGAGAACATAGCATTCAGTTGATCGTCGCTCCTTCTGCGTTCAATCCTCGTACTATTTCCGAGACACAACCCAAAGTCAAACTCAAACTTGTGTGTGTGAGAGAGAGAGAGAGAAAGCACTCACACACATTTCTATATGTACATGTGCACAGTCGTTCAATTCCTATCCATATGTACATATCTGTAGGATATGAGTGCTCATTCGGCCAAGAATGAGATTCTCTCCCTCTTTCTCTCTCACCCTCTCTCTCTCTCTCTATCGCTTACTCCCTCTCTCTCTCTCTCTCTCTTGCCTAGGAAAAACTCAATAGGGCGAATGTCCCTGTTTTCCCTCTGTTGCCACTTTCACTTGGCTCCCAATCCTTTTATTCGTGGCCCCCGGCAAACTTTCATTAAGAATGGCATCACTTTCCCCTTCGTTTGCATCCACTATTTACCAAATTCACAATGCACTCTCGCACTATACTCATACTCTCTCTCCCTCTCTCTCCCTCTCTGCATCTTTTCATTTCCCAGTTCCTCCGGTCCCGACTCAAGAGTTTTACCCGTTTTCGGTTTTCGAGAATTTCTCTCTCGCTCTCTCTCTCTTCTCTGCTGTTCTCTTCTCGTTGGTGTATGTATATATACATATATAAATGTGTGTATGTGAAAGCTTCAATTCTCTGAACCCTTCTCTCTCTCTCTCTCTCACTCTCTCTCTCACTCTCTCGGTGGTTTCCCCGAACATTCGGATCCGGATTTTGGATTTCCATCGTTGCAGTTTTCCTTCGTTGTAGACTGTATAGTTGTCGGTTGTAGGTAGAGTTACGTCGTGGATGTGCAATGTCGAGTTTTGGCCGTGTGTTCGGTTTTTCACTGTAGCGGGAAATGTAATTTTATGGCTGTTACTTCCTTCTCGCCTTTTCACTCGTTCTCCCTCTGTCTGTCTCTCTCTCTTTCTGTATCTCTCTCAAAACTCTATTCAATTTTACTATCTGTCTACTTGGTGTGCATCTACTCAATACGCCTCGTCAAATTAGATTATCAATGCAATTGTTATATGACGAACGTGTGTCTTACACCTTTTCCCTCTCATATTTCACAGGCACAGACGATCATGGCGCAACGAGAAAAAAATTAAACGAATACTCGTACATTGGTACTCGTTTTTTTTTGTTGCTTAAAATCCTCCCACTTTCTCTTTGAATTCTCAACACTCAAAGCAAATGAAATTGACAAAACAAAATTTGCTCCGCATTCATTTCCCCCCCTTTTGAACTTTTTAAATGGCTGAAAATGTAACAAAAATACATAGGATAAATAAGCTGGAAAAATATTATTGCAGGCATAAAAAAGGGATATTTGTAGAAGGACTCGCTTTATTACTACAAAGCCAAACCAAATCTGGAAGCTCATATGTAAATGTGTGACAATTTAAGTTGAGTTGAGTCAAATCAAATTAAGGAGAGGGTACAAAAAAAATGTATAGAAGGATTTGAAGTGTTTTTCCTTCCCCGAAGAAAGCGGTAAACAAGACGGAAAGTGGAAAAGGAAAAAGCCGTATCATTTCATTGATGTACCAACCAATTCTGTAATTCATATCTGCTGTATGGAGATGGAGACGGAGACGAAGAGGAAGACGAAGAAGAAGTAGAAGAAGACGAAGACGAATAAGAAGCCAAAGACTGCGACAAAGACTGAGACCGAGACTGAGACTGGCGTCTAGACTCTTGAAGAAATTGGGAAAGGATGGGTGAAAAAAAGAAGAAAGAAGAGAGAGAAAACTCAACAACTTTCCCACATTTCAATCTGGAAAAATCTTCCTCGTCCCGATCCCAATTCACAATTTCCACATTCCATTCCATTCCATTCCATTGGAGAACTAAACTATCTGTATGGAACTGGTGGTTCTACTATTCTATTTCTATCGGGATTCAAAACCAAGTAAGGAGCAGGAGCATAACAGATAGGACTCTAATCTAAACTAATCCTTAATAGTCATTGTGGTAATCTTTAAGAATGAGAAGAAGACAGTCCTCTACACGTTTCTCCGTGTAGACTTTCTCTCTTTTATCAGTACGAGGAAAAGTCCAAAGACCCTCAGACGATTACTATTCAATAGCCCAATGACGACGAGCATTCCAACTCTTCCGAACGTACAACGTACACATTTCTCACAATAAGTTTCCCGGTAGAATCAGCATATATTCGGATTCGGATTTGAATTGCCGTATAAACTACAATGTATAAAAATTCAAAAATTTCCGTTTTCAATCAAAAAATTTGAAGAAGCTCAATGCAAAAATTTTAATTCTTATTTTACGATATTTCCATCCTTCATTTCTTTTTGTTACGAAAAAACCTATAGGAAATACATAATAATAATTTCTCATGAAAAAATGGAGGGGCAGAGTAAATGGTAAATGGGGGGGGGGGAGGAGGAAAAAAACTCATCGAGTGGATCGAGTTTACAAAGGCAAAAGATTTTTTGTTTTTTTTTTTTTTGCTGGTACCACACACACACAGGACTTTGGTGATGGCAATGGCGATGGCAGCAGCCAATGCTCCCAATCTGTTTCCACTTCCACACACACAGACCGGCAGAGCATCGTTCCTCTTTCTAAGAGATTGCATGCCTGCCATGCTTTCACCACACACAATCTCTTATATCGTCAAGCTAGAAATACAAACTAACTTTACAACATGGAACTTCAACTACAAACTAGAGAACCCAGACTTGGACGTTGGATTCAGCCACACATTGCTCAATCTTATAAGAAGACTCAGAGATTTGAGATTAGCTCCGCCATAGCCATAATCATAACATTGCACTTTCTCCAACGCTCTTTCCCCATCATACAAATGTACAGCATGGAATGGAACGAGGAGGAAAACTTGTCTGTTTCGTCCTCCGTCAGTTCCATCTCCCTTCTCCTTCTCCTTCTTCCTTCTAAGTAATATCATACATTTTGTTCATATCTCATACGCACTTATTGCCACACTATAATAAACCTCGTTTTTAGTCCTCATTTTTCACTCCTCTCAAAATATTTGTCTTTGTATTAATTCACTCAAGCTCCACATTTACATTCACATTCACATCCACACTCAACAACTCAACTCAACTCAACTCAACTCAACTTAAGTCGACCAAACCAAAAGATGAACAACGCACCAGTAAATCCATAAAGAAAACATTTCACCAAATTTCCCATTTTCTCTTTTTTTATTACCGATTCCTCCATTTGTAATTTGTACATAATTGCTCTAATTTTGCTTCATAAATCTTATTTGAGAGATTTTGTTCGCAAAAGTTGTTTCGGAATATTCGAACAAAAATAAATCCAATCTCTATATTTTATGCTTTTCTCGTAGTTTAATATTTTAGTCGTTTGGCCCGAGGAAAGTAACGTAACGTAATGTACTATTGACAAACTGACTGGAGTGAGTGGGTTGAATGTGAACTGGGCACAACATGTTGTTCTTGTGTACTAGTGAGCAACAACGACGAACGAGAAGAGTAAAAGAGAGAGAGAGGGAGAGAGAGAAATTCGGAATTTTGATGGAGAAACTTGGAGAAACGAGGAATTCCCCGTTCAAAATTGAACATTGAAGCACGACTGAATTCATGGAGACTCGAGACTTTCAACACACAAAAGCACACACAAAGTACTGCATTACCCTTTTTTTTCATTGCATATTCTATTTTGTCATTTAAAGAGGGAGAGAGAAAGAAAGGGAATTTCTGTGTGTGTGTGTGTGTGTGTATGTGTAGTTATTTGGTTTCCCTTTTCCTTCCGTCAATATGGACAGCAGCCGGGGGGAAAAGGGAAAGAGAAAGTGGAGGAGAGTACAAGAAAAAGGAGTCGGTTTTGGACTGGATTGGATTTGATTGGATCTGTTGGGATGGATATTCCATGTAGAGATATCATGTATGTATGTACGTGTGGTGTGAGTGCGTGTGTGTGTGTGTGTGTCTGTGTGCGTCTCATAATTCCTCTTGTGAGTTCACCAGGGTGGAAGACTGGTTCACTTGGACAGGGAAATCTGCAATCTTTCTTTCGAGGAAGATCCTATTTTTCTCTGTACCTTTTTACTCTCCGACTTTCCCACGATAAATAAATACATATATAAACAACTACAAAATTGTTTCACTACTCTCAACGTCAACCTCCACCTCAACTCCACACACATACACATACAACTCCTGATAATACGAAGATTTGTTGGATAGGCATGTGAAATGAGCACTCCATTTTCTAGCTGTTACTTTCCTTCTCCCCTTCACGGTCCTCCATCAAATTTTTTATATGTACGGTCAGACAAAGACAAAAGGTTTTGGGATCATCTCTTGAGAGCTGATCCGTTTACAACCCGTCATTTAAACAGCACGACCCACAGAAATGCTAAAGATTTGGTCAAATGCAAATACTTGCCTTTAGTGATACTTGCCTTTAGGGTAATGCTGACAGTGTGGCCTAAAACATCATGAAATGGCGTCAAAGTTGTGCAAGCAAAAAAAAATAATGGAGAAATGGAGAAATCCCCCATATTAAACCTGAAGGGAATTGTGCATTGAGAAAAAAAACCTGGGGGGAAACTGTGATGTAATTACATTTGTATTCTATGGAAAAACCTTGATAGTCTACTCTTCTTGTGTATGTGTTTGAAGGAAACGAATGAATGAATGCATGGGAATGGAGGACAAGATTAGCATAGAATATCGTATAGTGGGTTAAGAATAACAATTCCTCGTTTGTTGTCGCCTCGTTTGTTGTATTTCGATTCCACAATGTGGGGAATTGAAATGAGAGGCAGAAAAAGAGAGAGAGAGCGAGAAAAAAAATAGTCGGATAGAGAAAGAGAAATGGAGAAAAAACGAAGAGAGTGAAAACCAATAGCAATAGGAAAGGAATTGCTTTTCCCTCACCAACATCATCACCACACCACAAAAAAAAAACAAGAATGTCAGAGTCAGAACATGGAGCTCTCTCGATGGCCCGAGTCACAACCAACCGTTCAGTTTACAGTTGTACATAGTCAAAGAAATGGAAAGACAAGAGAGAGATGGACGATCGACAAAATCAATAGAAATCAAAACCGACCGACATGCTTTTCCCTGTTTGTGTTCCACTCGGTTTTCGCTTTTCCTTTTCCCTTTTCCTTTTCCCTTTTTCCAAATGGCCCCCCTCCCCCCTCCGCAGCACTTTGTTCTTTCCTTCATTCCTTCATTGGTTCAACAACCCTTCCTTCCAACTCAACTTTGTTTTTTCTTTTTTACTATTTTTTGAGAGCTTTTGTAAATTATACATAGAAAGTTCCAATCAAAAAGTTCTCTGATGACTATATTAAAAATTAAAAATTACATGCTTCAAAATCTGCATGCCTTAAATTTTTATAGCTTTTAATTGACATAAATACGATATTGTGCGTACATATGTCCACAAGTTTTTCTCCATTTCCCCACGAATCCTTTGTAGATGAAGAATTAGTTAATAAAATGTAATTTTCTTTCTTTCTCTGTGTACTAAGTAATCATAATGATCGCACTTAGAAGTAGAGAAGGGGTTTTTTAAAGCTTATTCCGTATTTTCCGTATATAGTTTATGACCAGAGAAACAGAGTCGGACAAAGAGAGAGAGAGAGATTTGCTGACTCTGTAAATACCCGTTGTAAATAGTAAATGCGGGTTCTTTCATCGCGACCATAATATAATGCCTTTGATATTATTATCGGACCTCCTTGTGTACATATGTGTGTGTGTAGGTACTCTGCGACTCTCCACATCATGGACAAAAGTAGTCTGTCTATGTCTATTGTCTCCATCTGTATATGTTCTCTGTGCCTTTCCACTAAAGACATGATAATTTATGGGGAAAGTCTAACCATTTCTATTCTACATTCCCGACCACTTTCTCTCTCTCCCTTTCTATAGTTATCTTTTCATAAATTGTGAATTGTGAATTGTACATTGTGCTATTGCTATTGCTATTGCTATTGCCATACAGAGAACATAGAGAGAAAGAGAGAACAGATGAGGATGAGACAAAAGCGAGGGGAAACAAAGCAAGATGCTCCTCATTGTCTCGGTTTATAGTGGATTTGAATTCGACTACGGATTTTGAACTCTCTTTGCTTTCTCTCTCTCTCTCTCTCGTTCTCTCTCGTTCTCTCTCTCAATCCGTATCAAAACTGACAACTTGGAGCTTGGGACTGTGTGTTCACAGCAGTACGGTGTGTGACTGTGAGCTCAAAGTAAAAGTAAAAGTCAGAGAGAGAGACTGCAGTCAGAGAGTCTCATTCATCTGTTGGTTTTGGGGTTTGGAGTCCACAACACTCACAATTGTACACTGACATATGGCGGCATTGACATTCGACAACAGAGATTACGCATGCAGCAGAACCACCAAGAGACGGAGGAATAAAGAGAAAGAGAAAGTCAAAGCCAGAGAGTCGAAGAGAGAGAGAGACAGAGAGAAAGTCGAAGACAAAAAGACAAGGAAATGAAGAGAAAAGAGCTACGTAAGCTCCCATTTGATTCCATGTCCACATTTCTATAGATAAATGAACAAATGGGATCATGATGAGACCGGAAACGGAAGTCTCAGTTGAAGTTGAATGTCAATTTTTTTAGTAATCCTCCCCCAAGAAAACTCCACTGGATTACAGTACAACTTGAATTCCAAATTATTTTTTGCTCTGAGCTCTGACATTCCTTTCCTGGATTTTGGATTTTCCTTTTACGTGTGTGCTTAAGTTTTTTTATTATTTTATGGGGGGAAAAACTCTAGAGGATCCTGAAAAATTCTACTGTGTGTGATGAGAAAAGGAAACAAAAACTATCACAAAGAACCCTCAATTAAATTCTCAATAAATATAAAAGTTTGGAGTTGTACATAAATACTTGTACGAGTAGATGAAAATGAAAATCATCCTCTTGTTCAAGAAGATGAAAAGGGAGCGGAAAGCTATCAAGACAGTTATGAATTGTGACTCGCTTTGGGAGAATTCAGATTTCCCCTAGAGGAAATTTGGATTTCCTCATGGATGACTCTCGTCTTCTCGTCTTCATCTCATAACCTTCTGATCCCCATCGACAACTCTCCTCTCCTCAACTCTAAACAAAAAAAGTCCCGGGGGTTTTTTTTTCCATGCTCGGATTATTTTATTTTTTTGGACATTCCCCTTGAAAGACCCCCTCCCATGAAAAAATGCATTCTAGAAAT
Organism: Gisinianus flammeolus; assembly: GCA_034699125.1. Taxonomy (NCBI): domain Eukaryota; kingdom Metazoa; phylum Arthropoda; class Collembola; order Symphypleona; family Katiannidae; genus Gisinianus; species Gisinianus flammeolus. The sequence continues at coordinate 12,689 of JAIUND010002352.1, forward strand.
GTCCAAATGTCCGATTTCGAATGCTCAACCACAAGGAACCAAAGAAAAAAAAGAAGAGAAGATCCGAAAGAGGGGAATTTTAAATTCAATTCTAAATTCTAAGTTTCAAATTCCACCACCATTTTCACTTTCACTTTCCCTTTCCCTTTCCCTTGTACATACAGTCTCAATAGTTATTTTCAAGTTAGCTCTTTGGCTGTTCCTATTGATGTAAACATTAAGAGTGTGGGTTTGTATACGAAGGACTTAAGTACAAAACATGTTGAGGATAAAGATGAGGAAAAGACTATATGTGTGCATAGTGTAGTGTATGGGGCATCATATGGGAATTGTGTGTGGGTGTGGGGAAAAAAAGAGAGAGAAAGAGAGAAAGAGGGGGATGGTTGAAAAATAGCGAACGTGTTTCGGAACTCTAATACGGTAGTGATGTGATGGGATAGGAAAAGCGAGTTTGAGTTTTTACTTCCTATCACTATGGATATATCGTGAGTAGTGGTGAAGTAGAAGAAGAAGAAGAAGAAGAAGAAGACCAAGACCAAGAAGTGGAGGAAGAAGAAGAAGAAGAAGCAATGGAAACAAGTTTCAAGTCCAAAAAACTACAAACTCCAAACTGGAGCTGAGGAATGGAGAAAGACGGAAAGAGGGAGAGGAAACGGCTGAGACCAATAAAATGTCCTTTGCTCCTCAAATTATTGCCTCACTTAAGGCCAAACGACTCTCAACAGTAAGAGTAAGAGAGTACGAGAGAGAGAGAGAGAAAGAGAGAGAGAGCAAAAGGAATACGAGCATTTCAATGTAGAATGTAGACAGTAGAATGTTGTACAGACTGGGAAGAGGAAGACAGAGAATGAGCGAGAAAGAGAGAGAGAAAGAGAGAGAGCGCAATTCACTACAGATATTTACAAATACAACTACCAGCCTCATGACTGATGAGACCCTACAAGAAAAAACGTACAGACACATCACGAGTACTCAAGGAACGACCCACAAAACTACACATGAACTGCACATGATATACAAGAAAGGACATGACAATGACCATTTAGATACCAGAATTAGACACACACAGAATACACAGAATACACACATAAGTCAATGTACCATTTATTCCACTGCAACAATCTTCAAAAAAACTCCTTGAGAGACGTTTTGTTCATTTTTCAAATGATTATTTCATCTGTACTAAATATTGTACACACTGTTTTCATCACACAATTTATCATATGGTATCTGTCATTTTTAGTTTTTCCAAGTATGTACCCTACTTACACATACTCTCCATATTCATGTAGCAAAAGCTGAGCTTTAATTTTTAATTGTAATTGTAAATTTTGAAACTTGGGCAAAAATAAACCAATTTAATGTAAATTTAGACATAATGATGTACGCTGTAATGATAGTGTCACGTGTGTGTGTGTGTGTGTAAATAAACTGGGAAGATTCACAGTGGAAATTGGAAATTTGAAATGGATTGAAATTTTTGGATTCGAAATAGGAGAGATTGGAAAAAGAAAGAGAGAGAGATATAGAAGATTTGGAAATGGAGAATGTGCGTAACGCGTAAAACGTATAACGAGTATTATCTGTAGACAGTAGATAGTTGTTCGTGGAGTGGGAAAAACTGCAAGATGCACGAAGGCACACACACACACCGTCGTCACGGAGCACAGAATGTGTATGTACATACATATGGATTCGTGAAATACAATAAAAACCTATTGGAAAGTGAATTAAGTTGTCAAGTAAAATCCCAATCGCAATTTACACTATATCAATATGAGTCAAGTCCCCCTCCTCCTTCCTCCTCCCCCCCCCCAACAAGGAAAAATAAGAAGAAAAACGAAGCCATTTCTTCCAATCTCTATCGTCAATCCTGGAATTTCATTCTCCTCCAGCTCTCAAACTATTTCCAGGAAATTCCACACATTTCTATACGGAATCCATACCACTTCACATCCGCGTTCAAATACCAAATACAAAAATTGGAGCTCTTCATTGGAATAGAAATTACAATTCCAACTGCAATGCCTAATTACAATAAAATGGGAAATCCGGCAAGTATTTATCGTGTGTATCAATGTGCATTTGACTGTACTCTGTTCAATAATGCGCAACAATTTGTACACACGAAATTCCGAATTTAAATTCCACACATTGACCCGTTTTATTCAAATTAATTACCAATGAAATTCTCCGTTCCTTCCAGCAGTTTTTTTTTTCACTTTCCTTTATTCTTGTAAAGTATATATTTTATAGTAAAAGACTAAAGACCCTACGAATTCTCTTCATTTTTTCCAAATAAGTTGTTCAAGTGTTTTCAAATTTAATGTACAGATATATATAAAAAAAGAGGGAGAAAATGGAAATGGCTGACAGAATAATGTGCAGTGACAAATGTAATATGATATTGAATTTATGTAACTCAGACTGTTTATTCCCTTTTATTTTTCTATCTCATATTTGTTACTTCTGTTGTCGGATTTGAATCCACGCTGGGATTTTATTAGCTGGACTTGAAAATTGTAACAAAATAGAAACATTATGTTACTGATATATTTTTTCTGGTTTTGAAAATAACTATACATATTCTTGCTGTTCACAGTTTACAGACATATCTACGATCAAGTACGAGTCAAAAAAAAAAAACAGAAAAAAAACAACAGGGACGTTAAACGAGAGAGAGAGACAGAGAGAGAAAACTCAGAGCCCAGAACGATAAGGAGAACGAGGGAAAGGGAAAAGAAAAACGAGAGTGAAAACGAAAGTGAGGCATGAAATGAAAGACTCCAAGACGAGAGAAAGAGAGAAAAGCGGAACGTCGTAGTAGTAAGAAATGGGAATTAGTCCTTAATAGAGATAGATGTATTGGATTTTGAATGGCTGTAATGGCACCACAAGATTTCTCACAATTCCTTCCTCTTCTTCTTCTTCTTCTTCTTCTTCTTCTTCTTCTTCGTCTTCTTCCCTTTTCTGCTTCTTGCCATCATTCTGATTTCCCAGTCTTTTCCTCCTCACTCTCTCATCTCTTTCTTTCTCTCTCTCTCTCACTCTCTCTCTCTCTCTCACACACACACACTTTCTGGTTTTCCTGCTGGTTTTGGTTTTCCTCCGATTTCGTCGTTTCGTCTTTTGGGTATTTTGGTCTTGGCTCTTATTTTTTGTGTGTGCTTTTGGCATTGCCATTGGTGTCTCACTGAAATCTCGCCACGGAGATTTCTATTCCATTCTACAAACTTGAGTCTCCTTTTGTAGATTCTCCGGGGGTACTTGACATTTGAATTCACATTTTCGCTCCGTTCTTCATTCTCCATTCTCTATTCTCAATTCTCGCTCCATCCAAACTCGAAAATGAACGTCTCTTGTTTTTTTTATATACAAATACTATCAAACTGTGATGTGAACTCCTTCACATTCAAACTGTGTATGTACGATAGGAAATCATATCAAATCTTTCCCACTTTCTCTTTCTCTGTCTTTTTTGCAATTGCAAATTGCGAAAGTCCTTTTTAGACTTTAGCCTCATTTACTCAGGGAACCAGTTCAAAGTATACTGTAAAAATTAAAATATTTTCATGACTCGAGAACGAGCATTAATATTCACTGAATTGAATTTGCATGGGGAAATGACAATGTAATGTCATGTATTTTATTTGATGGTTAAGAATACGATTATTATATGAAAATGAAAATAATCTTGAAGGAATTCTTCAATTTCATTCGATTGAATTTATTATGGGAAAATGATGGAATGTTGGCTGTGTGTGTGTGTGTAGAAATGTTTTTGGGTAGTCATGCAAAATTCAGTGTATGGAACACGGTGCAAATATTTCTAGATGTGAAAGTCATTACGAAGTCAAATCCTCGTTCTCGTTTCAGTCCAATTCAAATTCAAATCTGAGAGACCGAGACACAGAGAGAGAGAGAGAGAGAAAGAGAAAGGACAGACAGGCAGACAGAGAGACAGACAGAAGACAAGGACAGGAGAGAGAGAGAGAGAGAGAGAGAGCAGAACGTACATGAGAATGCGTGGAGAGAGAGAGAAGAGACGGAAGAAGGAGAACGAGGAAAATGAGTCTGTGAGTGAAGAGACATTGAAATTTTGTCCTCGTGTCATTCTCCTTTTCCTCTTTTTCCCTCCTTCGAATGCGAGTAGTGAATGTTACTTTACTTTACGGAACACAGTTCACATTACGTAGCTCAAGTTACGAGCTCCGAATTTCATCTAAAGGTACACGAGAGGGAAAGTAGAAGAGAGAGAGAGAGAGAGAGCGAGAGAGAGCGAGAGAGAACGAGGAACGAGACTTTCTCTATATGTACATGTTCAAGCATTTCCACAATCTACCATCTACAGTCTACACATAGTTTTGGTTCTGGAACTTACGGGCGGACGTTCTCGCTCTTTTCCTCTCGCTTTCTCTCTCTTTCTCTCTCACTGTCTGTCGGTTCGTACAACATCAAAGCGAACGGTGTAGATGTAGACTCGTAGGGAATGTGGACTTGAAGAGAGAGACGCCAGGGCAAGGTCTTGTCATAGAGGCAAATGCATTTTCTCTTTCTTCGCATAGAGAAACAACTACGGCCAGACTACAGACACACTCAAAGCGTTCTATATAGAAGAGAGAGAGCGAGAGAGAGAGAGAGAGAGAGGCAGAAGTAAAGGTACGCGATGACATTGCACAGCAGGGTAAGCGTCATGGACAAACTTTGAACGGTGTTGGCCTCTTTCACATTTCTCCAATGGGAATGTAAACATGATTTTATTGTAGGTACATGTACATACATACATACCATTTTGAATGCAATTCCTAGTTCCATAGCCAAAGTCACACCGAGCTCCACTCCCCATTTGAATTTAATTAATTAATTTAATAGAATTTATACTATTTACTATTTCACATGGGGAAAAAAGTTTAAAATTATCAATTACCCGTTTTTCCTTTTGACATTGATGGATTAGTCAATACTAATCATAAGAAATCTCTCATTATTATTTATTTAAATATGGATGTGAATTTTGTGCCATTTTTATTTGATGAATCATTGTATGCAATATTTGCTAATTAAAGAGAAGAAGAGTACAGGTTTTGAAATCACATGATTAGAAGGGGAGAGGTGGAAAGTGAGTTTGAACATTATAATGAAAATGGGGGTACAGACGAAAGAGCAAGTGCCAACGTTGGGCTGGAACTGGAAGGTTGGCAGGTTGGAAGTTTGGAAGAGAGAGAGAGAGAAAGAGAGAGAGGGGGAAAGAGAGAGGACTACTCCCCAAATTTCGGATCAATACCCGAGGATTTTCACTCACTTACCCGTATTCTCTTCCCCGTCCTGCTCTGCTCCTTCTGACTCTCGTTCTGGCTCTAACTCTAACTCTACCGGCTTCTTCTCCATATCTGTATCTATCTATATATATGTATATATATGTGTGTACATTCATATCCCTCCAGTCTGCATCTCCATCTCCATCTCCATATAAGAAATACTCTATAAAATATACAAGTCATCCACGAGCTCTCGGTTCTTTCTCCAGTCCATGTGCGCGCGTATTCTATCCAACAGATTCACATTCACAGTCTCTACACATACATTTGTATTCGGTCCGTGTGTGTCAGCTACAGGCTACAAAATCCACCGTCTACAGTCGTCGTCCAAAGTCTACACTTACTTACAGCCAACCTTCTCTTTCCCTTTCTCTCTCCCTCTCTCTCTCGCTCTCTCTCTCTCTCTTTCTCTCTCGCTCTTCCTTTTGAATAAGAGTTTGGCTCGTCTACTTTTACTTGCACTGTGTAGGCTGTCGAGCCACCCAAAGTATGTGTAATATACAGCAAATTTATATTCATATAAAAAGTATAAAAAGTTGTTCCTCATATCCAAAGGAATGAGATGGAAAGATGGAGATAGACAGAGCCCATGTGTGTGTGTGTGTGTGTATTTGTGTGTGCATCATCTGACTATATATACAAGTTTTTAGACGGTGGATGGTACTTAAGCTTATGTTATTTGCTTTATGTCTTCTCCATTCCCCTCTTTACCTACACACATATCTATACATACGATATATACAGGAAATAATATAAAATAATATGACCAAACTCACTGGAAGGATAAAATACAGATAGAGAGAGAGAAAGAGAAAGTGGAGGGATGGAGTACAAGTACAAGTAGAACTAGAAAACTATCCATGGTACGGTATAAAACCCGGGTTATAACTCCAAATGAAGTTATATGTTACGAGCTAAAGACAGGACATTTTGGAAATTTCTACACACACACACACACACAAATATATTACCTGCATATATGTATGTATATTTTGTATGTAACTAGATCGTCGAGTCTACACTTTTGACAGAGGGAGTGTAGATGGGAAAGATATGGAACGAGATGACACATGCAGTCATGATACATATTTTTTATACCTACTACATGTACCTATGTGTAGTGAGTAGTGAGTAGTGTGTAGGTAGAGGTGGACGTTTCAACCTCAGCTGTATACATACGACTACACAGTTACAGTTGCAATGTCGAATAGTTTCAGTGTGTATATTTACACACACACAAGTTTTTCTTTACAATTTTCCCTCGCTTGCTTGGTCTGCTTTTACTTTTTCTTTCCCTAACTTCTTGTTCTTCCCCTTTCTCCATTTCCTTGAGGCTACAGATAGTCTAATAATGTCTGATGGTGTAATAGTAATAGTACGAGAGTACGCGTACGAGTAAAACCTCACGTAAAATCCTTGTAGTGAGTTGTAAGAGTTTGAGAGAACGTATGTGTGTGTGTATGTGAGCTTGTGTGTGTGTGTGTGTGTGTGTGTGTGTGTGTGTGGAGGAATGTAATTTTCTAGGAGATTTTGATAGGGGAGAAGGTAGGGGAAAAAAATGTTGAATCTTGAACCTGAAGAAAAGTTTCCCAATTTACAATAATTTATAATTTATTTTTTCAATTCAACTCCCTTTCACTTTTCCATGTGCACCATTTACCTTTTACCTTCCCCATTTACTCAGTTCAGGTTTGTAGTTCAGAATTCACAAGTCAAATGTAAATGTAAATGTGCTCTACTGATGCTGATGCTGGGCTTGACCAGGATCAATTAACAGCACAAATTTATTGTCGTGTAACACATTTTATATTACAAGATTTGGGGCACAAATCAAGGAAAATAAAGGAGATAATGAGTGGAAAAAAGAAGGGTTTGTTTTTTTTGTATGGGTGTGAATGTATCGTACATGTGTTTTCAGTCTTCACCTTCGTCTTTCATTTAAAATGCTCAGATTCTCACAACTTGAAGTGTATTATTCTTATTATTATTCTCAGGCGTCTTTGAGTTATGTAAATAATGAAGAATGAATTTTTTCTTTTGGGGTGGTGGAAGTGCATTTTCTTTTTTGAGTCTCTCTCATGCTTTTCCCTGATTTCATTTTCTATTTTATACTTTCCCTCTTTCATCTCGAGAGTCTTTTGTGCTCTGGCTATAGAGTTATTGTGGGGTAGAGAGTTCAAGTTTATTAGCATAAGGCCTAAGCGTCTACGCTCAAGAGGTTCCTTTCTACTTTTTCTACAGTTTCCAGCTAAGATTTGTGTAGGTACTACCGATATGCATGAGCACACGGTGAAAGGTAGAGAGAGAGAGAGAGAAATGGAATTGTATACTCCGGAAATAATCGACACGTATACGCATATTCATATTTACCGTTCATTATTTTGTAATTCACGGGCGGACGAGAATGAACTGCAATCATAATTGCATAATCGCTCATATTATATGCTCTCGTGCCAATTTCTCAAATTTTATACAATCCCCGAATTGTTATTCCTGTACATTTATTTCGTATTATGAAATCATTATTATCATTCGCATTATATTTATTATGGTCATGGTCAAAAAAACGGTAGTTGTCAGCTATACGGGATTTTCGATTATTTTTATCACATAATTTGGGACTCTATAAAATTTTCAGGTCAAATGATGTCAAAAAACCTACACAATCTAAAATATAATATGATTTTAGTTTATTATACCTTCTCTTTTCATTTACGATTTTATGATCCTGACTGCCGTGACTAATCGTCAGAAACTCGAAACTCGAAAGTTTTCTCGGTGATCTGCCAAAATTTCTTGGGCCTTGGGAATTTATCGTATTATTCCCATAATAATAATAATAATAAAATAAATATTTATATTGATGGGCCATCGTTATTACTGGAAGTGGAAGTTGAAAAGCACTTTTGTTCAACCGTTTCCAAAGATGAGGAATTTTTATTTGGATTTGGATCGTCGAGCGTGCAACTGGGCAAGGGAAATTAGAGAGGATTTTCATTTTCATACTAGTCGTCGTCGTCGTCGTTGTCGTGGTCCTCGTCGTCATCGTGGACAAGGGAGCTCAAAATGAAAATGTCGCGTGTGTGCACTTTGTACATTTTGTACACTGTACAGTGTTGACTTTGAAATATATAATATACCATAATTTGAATCCGAAACCGAATTTCATATAAAATGGAAACACCATAATAAGCAGTGTGTAAAAGTTGTAACTTGTCCCTCTCCTGTATAACCTATAACGCATTATAAATTGTGTGTTAGTGTTAGAAGTCGGAGGGAGAGAGAGAAATGTGATATATGATCGATTAGACAGCCAACAGCAAGAGGTGACTTGACTTTGTACTTTGTACGTTGTTCCATGTGATGTGTAGCCTGTGTCAACGGTCACCATTTATGACCATGTTTTTATTTATTTACATTGTGTGTTAGAGAGAGAGAGAGAGAGGAGTGAGTGTACACGGGGCTTCGCATCACATTGCATGCAGTTTTCCTCACCTTCACCTTCCTTTGTCGTCTTTGTCATTAGCAAAGGGGAAAAGAGGGGGGAAGTCATTTCGTTGTACACTTATAATTACTCAAAGCTCAAAAAGCGGTCAAATATTAAACAATATGCCAACAAAAAGTCTCACACCTTCCATTTTCCTCTCCCATCAATTAGATTTAGATTCCCTTCCCCTCAATTCCGTATAGGTATATTTAAAAAAATCAAAAAAAAAACAACTGCAATATAAATAATATAAAAACATAAATCCCTTCAAATTACGTAATCAAAATAAAACTAATAAACTTTATTTAAATAAAGTACTTACAATACTTTTGAGACTTTTTCTCTCACATCACATGTATTTTGTTCTTCATATTATGTAATAGATAATAGATAATCATTTTGACTCCTCGAGTCTCAAGTGTCTTTATTCTATCTTCACATGTTTATGTGTTTGTTGTTGTTGTTGAAACGGAAGCCATAATCATTAATATAATACCGAAAGAATATGTATAGCAATCCCAGGGAAAATTCTATATAGAGACAAATGGGGGGAAATCAAAAGTGTCCAAATATTGTACTTATGTGTATTTATGTAGTGACTATAACTATAACTATATGTTATTGTGGTGTAAGCATTTTGATTTACGTTGAAAACTCCATGTGGAGAGTTGGATGTCAAGTGAATTGTAAATCAGCTTAGATTAATCGAGCATATTTTGGATTTTGAGAATTTCGTAATGGCACTCTTGTATACGAAATACACTCTCCTGACATGATGTAATCCGATAATTCTGCATTTGAATCTACTCGAGCTTTAGACTTTCAGTCAAAGGAAATGCATTGCAAGGGAAAAAGAGATTCCAGCTAAATATATACGTACATATACTTTACATACACAATTTTTTACTTGTTTAATATGAATTCCTTCCAACTTCCAACTTCCCTTTTCATTTTCACATTCTCCATATAGCCATTGTAGAATTTATGCATGTGTATTTCTCTATAAATATATATGTTTACGACACAGAGAATGGAAAAACCCCTCACAAAATATTGAAATATTGATAATATTAATAAGCCTTGGTATTATTCGTTATTCGTACACATGGAGGAGTTTGGAATTCCAAAAACGGCGACAAAACATGTATACCTATATATAACATAACACGAAAGGAGGAGACTCAACGCACTCCGGAGTCCGGACGACGACAAAGGAAGAAGAAAGGGAGAGTACGTATACATATGAGTACAAATACGATACCCGTCAAATTTTACCAAAACTAAAACTAAAACCAAAACCACCAAAGCAATACTGTCGAGACTGTCGTACGAACGATATGTTGCAATATCATATATGTATACAATAGAGGTAACGAGAGTCGATATTCACATTTTACTCTCTCACTCTCTTTCAGATTCGATTCTCTGGATTCTAAATTCCAAATTCAGTTTGTATTTGTATTTGTATTTGTAATTTTTCTTGTGTGGGTTGGATTTTGGATTTTGGATTGGGAGTGGAATGGAAATTATGGGATGCCATGAACTCCAAGCTTGAACTCTCTAACTCTACACATCTTTATACATTTCTTATCGTTAAGTATCGTATCGTATATGAGTGAGACCGTAAGAAAAGTAGCCAGATGAGCATACCTAGTTTTAGAGTTATAGCGCCTTGAATATTCTCG
>JAIUND010002353.1:0-23149 GCA_034699125.1 Gisinianus flammeolus
TTCTACTTCTTCTTCTTCTTCTTCTTCTTCTTCTTCTCATCCTTCCAGTCTAGATTGTATCTTATTCTTTCTATCGACGACTCCTCTAGAGAGAAGAGACCAACCAGCACCCAAATCGCACGAGTCCATACATACATGTGACAGTGTAAATTCAGTGGGGAAAAAGAAGCCCAAGTTTGCACAATCTACGACCTGAGCTAGAAATTGGCACAGAATCTCTTCGCATAATTCTCAATGTCCAGGTCCAAGTGCACTTTATCACTTTATTATATTGAGAAAGTCAGGGAGTCCACGAGAGAAAGAGAGCGAGAGAGAGAGAGAGAGAAAGAGAGAGAAAAGGAACGTGCCCAAAGCACAAAAAAAAAATCTTTGTACTTTTAGAACCCGGAACAACTTTCTTCGAGTCTCAAAAAGAAAAAATACAAGTTCTCAATGTGTCCAAAAAAATGCTGAGCTAATCACTCAAAATGAATATATTTTTTTAACATTTGACCCACTGGAAATCCCTCACACAATTTTTATTACTATCCTTTCCCCTCAATTTCTAAGGAAATCTGTACAAGAAGCTACAAAAAAATGATGTCATCAGTTAAGATGAAATCGAACAAAAAAAGTTATAATAAAACTGCTGACTTTTCCCTTGTCAATCCTTAAAAATCTATCCATTGGGCCCAACTGAGTGAAAGTAAATGAAGGCAACTTTAATAATTGATAGTAATTACGGCTATGGACGTAAAATGTGAGATGGAGAGAGGAAGAGAGAGAGAGAGAAAGAGGAGCTGAAATGGCAAATTTCAAATTTCTCGAAATAGTTTATTTAATCATAAACCGGTCGTTGTACGTACATGAGTATTCCCATGGAGTAGAATGGAATAGAATGGCTTGAACTGAACTGAAATGAAAGCAATGAGCCGTGCCTTCATTCTCTCATCGAGTTCCGTTCATTTGCACCACCACACCACGGCGATATGTACTCCCCATGGTACAAATATCAATACCAACATCTTGGTACAATCCTCAGTCAGTGAACTATATATGTAAATATGTACATTCTGCACTGTATATAGTCAAGGCGAGGACAGAGTTGGAAAGGGGAAAGCGAGGGAATTTCCGTGTGCACTGCAGGTTCTCCTCTCTTCTTCCTCTCTTTCTCTCTCTCTCTCTTCTCTCCTCCTCACGTGTATTCCCGTATTCCCCCGTAGACTCTGTAGACATTTGAGTGTATGATTCTCGTCTTTCATTTATAGTTACCTTTGAACGTGAGAGACATTAATGCATGCTCATAGAAAATTAAGAGCTTGTCTAATATAATTTTCTGGGGCTTTCATATGTAAATTTGAGTGGCAGGAAAGGAATTCCTTGCCTTCCATTCCTTTGCTTTCTCTTTCTCTCTCTCTCTTTCTCACTCCCTTTGTACACATTCATTATGGAGAGAATAAGAGAGAGAGAACGAGAATCCAAAGAATTTTTCCAAAGAACTTCAACTTTATCTTCATCTTCAAGTCGAATTCAAGTCCAATCGTAGGTAGACAAGAGAGAAAGAGAGAACGGGAGCTCTGAAGGTGTATTATGAAGATCCTCTCTCTCTCTATCTCTCACTCTCTCTCTCTCCCTCTCGCCACTTGCATCTCTCAGCTTAGTCAGCTTATCAATCTTTTTCTCTACCGTATCCAATGGGACAAACTCCGTTCCAGGAATCCGCTAAACCTCAAAATACCTTAAAATTTTATAATACAACCATAATTGAAATGAAAATTAAATGAAAATATGAAATCATTTTCCTCTATTTTCCTCTCCACAATTCTCTAGTGCTAGTTGTATAAGTTTGAGGTGGGAAATATGGAAATTGGGGAATAAATAGGAGCATGTATGTAAACTAAATAGGAAATTGTAATTAGGGTGGAAGAGGATGAGCGATGAGTTTTTATGCAAATTCGAATTCACATAAAAAAGATCCGAAAATCCGGGATCCACAGCTTTCCCAGTGAGAAATATGACATAACCAGAAAAATCATGGGAGACACTCTGCAGAGTTTTTGGTTTCCCTGTAGTCTCGAGTAGTTTCCTAGTTTTTTTTTCTCCTTCTTATTCTTCTTCTTTTTTTTTTGTTGGAGATTGTTGATGAGTGGATGATGAAAAGTTGTTTTAAGGAAGGTTGTGCGTGACACGCTGATAGGAAAAGAAGAATAGAGAGAGAGAATGATGGAAAAAACGAGGAAAAGAACGGAAACCACATACACAGACATACATGCGGGTAAAAATTACACGAGTCCCTCGATAAACTTTCCGTGCAAATTGTCTCAGCTTGTTAGTGACGTTCTCTCTCTCTCTCTCTTTCTCTCTCGTTCTCTTTCTCTCTCCAACTTTCACTCTGTGTGTGTGTACTTTGAACACTCAATTAGAATGTGAAACTTCACTACTTGGCGGACGACTCTCCGATGAAGTCTCGTTCATATGCATGTGTATATGTACACATTACAAGTGTAGGTGCGGACTTTCCGCGTGTAAAAGTTTCAGAGAAAGAAAGAAAGAGAGAGAGAGAGAGAAAGGGAGAGACAGAGGATTGTGCATGGTATATTTTCTGTATGTGTATAGTCTGTACTACTCGGAATGTGTGTACTAACATGACCAAAGAACTTGACAAGCACAAGCCAAACGTAAAGCCCAAACGGAAGACTTAATGACTTGTTAGCTTTCGTTTTTCGTCAGAGAGAAACTCCTTAGTGTGTAAACCCGCCAATTCCGCAAATTAAGCCTCTTCATCTATTTTCTTTGCCGCGAGCATTATTACTTCTACCAAACACACACACCATGGACTTCTTCCTCACTCCAACTCTGTCTGTCTGTTGTCTGTTCTGTTGTCGGTTGTCAGTTGTCTGTTCTCTCCCCGTCTGCGTTTCTCTGCATACTCGATCGTGGACCACAATACAAACCGTCTAAAATCTTGAAAGGGGTGAGTCGAGCAAGATAAGAGAAAGCGAACAAGATGTAGAATTTTCTTTTTCCTACAGAGATAGAGAAAAGAGCGAGAGAGAAAGAGAGAATTGAGTTAACAATAAGCAGTAAGCAGCGTTCACGTAGATGAGATGACGATGCGAGTAAAAGCTTGTAGATTCCCAAGTCTCTTTGATAAGAAAAACAAAATTGAACGGGAGAGAAAGAGAAAGAATTGTATTCTTATTCCTTGTGTTATTTTATCGTTTGTTTGTCTGTGAGCGAGGAAAAGGAAGCAAGAGAAATGCAAGTACATTTGTGCACACTGCAGTTTATACACAAGGAGGATTTGCGTACAAAAGAAGCAGAGACATCACTAGTAACGTTTATGAAAGGATTTTTTGAGTCCCACGTGGAATTTTTCATTTTTTTTTGCTTTTTGTTTTTTTTGTGCTGGTTGGAAAGAGAAAATGTCACTTATAGACCAAAATATGAATGAGCCTGATTGGTTTTAACAAATCATGGATTCATAGAAAAAATTTAAAGTGTGACATTTGAGATATGAAAACATTTAGAATGTAGAATAAGGATCATCATATTCAATACTTGGGGGGGGGGGGGAATTCTCTGGGGGAATGAGCAAATTCTATGTGATGTGGTGATGCAGATATGATAAGAGTCTGAGGTTTGAGCCAATTTGATAGAGCGTTACAGATTTAGTTACACATTTTGGATCTGGGAAATTTCCAGATCAATGAGCAATTTGAATAGGAATTGATTGAGGTTTCAAGATTCTACCTTCTTCAAACCAATGTACATTTTGTTGTGTAGGTATATTTAAATACAATTTTTGTACATATGGGATTTCCCCGATGCTCAATAGAATCTTTATCTTTATCTTTACAAGTTGGTGTAGGAAATAAACATAGAGAAAGTCAAAGAAATCGAGTCTTACACTTTTGTATAGTGAAGAGTGAAGATTGATTAGGAAGATTCCGTTAAAGGACCTGACAAAATATGCTGAATCGTGTTTCTTCCCAAGTTCTGGCTCCTGGCCATTTTTCCACGAATATAACTCTCTTTCTCTTGCAATACTCATCGTCAGTATATAGTTTGAGTAAAAAGTCACACTGTAATCAATTTGTAATGTTACTTTCTCAAACCCGTCCATACACAGTTCTTTTCTCTCTTTGTATGTTGAGCAGACAAAAACAAACAAAAGAGTCTAGAAAATATATATCATAATGATTGGGCGGCGGAAAACTAATAAAGGAATTTATCAATAACATAAAATGGTGTCACGGTTCCACTTGATTGGCCATCCGCATGCCACTACAAATATTACACAAATTACAAACGAAATGTGTCCATCGTAAATCCAGAAGCCTGAAATCCTGAAAGCCTGAAATCCTAAAATCCAAAATCCTCATCTCATGGGAAATATTTAATGCAAATCTCACATTGATTTTGAATTTAAATTGATCAAATAATTTATTACTTTTTGGGGAATCTAAAAATATCTGTGGGTAATAAATTCCTCGTCCACACACACAGATAGATGAAACTGTTAATAAATTTATGATGATAGTTGAGCAAAGGAAAAGTGAGGAGTAAAAAAAAAAAAAGGATGCTGACCGTCCTCCTCGTTTGCCAATGTTTGGTTTAGAAATTTTCTGATTTGAATCCGAAATCTTGGGGATTTGCTATATAAAACGGTATAAATCTTGACACGGCGGTGTTCCCTCCAGGTTTTCTTGCGTGAAAAAAGGAATAACAAATGGGACCATGCATTAAATGTGCAAGAACCGCGGGCGGGCAATGAAAATGTCACAGAGTATATAGGAAATTATTAGTGATGATCGTCGTCAAAGTGACACTCTCTCTCTTTCTTTCTCTCTCTCCTTGGCTACTGACTCTGACTACAGGATTTTCCTTCTCACACACACACACACATCCCTCCCAATTCACCACACACACACATGCACATTGAAAATAGAAACCATAAGCCTGGATGATGAGTGGGATTCTCATCGATTTCTATTTAATCTTCTCGACTGTCTACTCGACCCTCTTTAAAGCCAAAGTCTAGTAGTCAGAGTCAGAGCCAAATGGAGCTTTCATTTTTGGATTGAGAAGAATTAATAGCAAGTGACAGAAGCATAGTGCGAGCCTGTCTATTCTCCGTCATCCCTTTTGAATCAATAAAACCGCGAGATGGGAAATAAATGACACGGACCTTCAACCTCCTCCAAACACAAACACAAACACACACACACACACTCACACACAACGACATTTGACACACTCGTACACATGCATTTAATGTCAAAAAAGTGAGTTTTATTCCCTTCATTTATCTCCTATCCTGTGTGAGTTTCTCTCGATTAAATACAGATAATCAAAGTCATCAAATTAGGCAGATTCTTTTAGATAAAAAAAACTGGGTCTAATCACATATGAGAATGTTCTATAATGATAAAATGTAATGATGTCTTTGTGATAGCTCAATTTGATTATGTCATTTGATATGAACGACGAACGACGAGAGACAAAAGACGAACGACGAAAGACGCATATCCGACACTCAAAATCCGAGCTTGCAATAATAAATAACAATGAGTATTTTGCATTTGTTCATGTGTACTTTTATTTGTCAGAGTTCTTTCCCTGCTCTCTTCCTTTTTTTCCTTTTTTTTTTTTTTTGGCAAAAAATTATGGTTGGAGAAAACAAGGCTAAAGCGTAGAAAATGTCGGGTATTCAGTTTCCGTCGGGCGACTATGGAGAGCGGAAACTTTTTTTTCCTCTCTTTTTGTTCATATATATACGATATATCTGTGCTCAGATGCAAATGGACAAATCTTGAACAAATAATTCTGCCTCTCTTTCTCTTTCTCTCTCTCTCTCTTTTTCTCTGTCCTTCAACTCTTTCTTTCCCTCTGTCCTTCCTCTTGTTTATTATACAAGGAATGTCTCGTTGACGATACAACACATTTTCCCTCTATTCATGATCCACAAGGATTTTCGCCGCTTTTCACTCGCAACCGGCAAACCATTCAGATTTTTGTTTTTTTTTCTACATACAATCCTTTTCTCCTTCTTCCTCTTCAGCAATTCAACGTTTTGTATCTCTGTACTCTGCCTCAAAATATTTCCATGCTCTTCCGGAGTCTGTCGGTCGTCTCACAACTATGCAAGAGTCGAGTTACATACATGTTTCCTTTCGTCTGCATGAGAATTTCAAGGAATTATTACTCACTCCAAAAGCATTCCTACGTACATTCATTCGTTTCCCTCTTTCTCTTTCTCTTTCCCCGTCTCTGTCTTTTCCCTTTGGGTAAGAATGCGCCGACACTAGAAAATACGATGTCAAGTAAATAGTTTTATCTTAGGGAAAAGGGAATTTAACTGGGACCTTTTGAGTAATTAGTCAAACTTTTGAGGAGCATTCAAAAAACACTCATATTGACAAGCATATTTTATCCCTGTCGACGTATTTAGTCTATATAAATGCAACAATGAGGAGACTCGCTTTCAACTCTCGTAGATAAAAACGGAAACTGTGAGGATGCCAAACAAAGACGAGGAAAATGGCACAGTAAAAAAAGTTATGACGACGCGCACATGATGAAAACTAAAAACATATTTCATTCTAATTCCAGCCTATTTTTCTCCTACATTTTTATATCTTTACTTCCGAAATTTCTCTAATCTAATCTGTACAAAGTATTTTATTTTCATGGAATTGGGGATATAAATATATAAACACATTCATTTGGAGTCTACAGCTATGAATTTTAATGCAGAAACTTCCCGGATGAGACTTTATTTAACAAATGTTTGCTTCCATAGTTACGAGAGACAAAGTCACTTCAATTTAAATACACACAAAGTTGATTCCCTCAATAAATTATTTGACAAGTTTATTTTATTACATCTGCATTGGAGTGACATGGAGTAGAAAGTTGATTCAGTTTCAATGTAGAAGTCCATGTATGAGTATCCACTTTAGTAGTACGCTCATTTAAATAAAACACTTCATTTGTTTCAAATTTTATCTGGTTTCAAAGTTTCTGTCTTTAGTGTGTGATTTTTTTTTTGAAGAAATAGGTGAGTTTTTTATAAAAAATAAACATGCGGATTTATATCCACCCGAAATTGCTTTGATCTGTAAAAGACATGTACGCGTTTCATTTTCTAGCCGACGGCCAGGAATCCGATTACGTGATGGAAGTGGACAAGTACGAGTGAGTATTTTAACTCATTTTCCTCCTCCCCGTTTTATTAATGTAAACTGTGAACATTTTGTGGAACTGTCCTTAATTTTTTGATAGATATGCCAGATCGTCTCGATCAAATGATCTGTGTAGATCAGAGCCTTGTGGCCTTTCCACTGGATCCCAATCTGTACCCAGAAGAAATGGTTGTTCTTCAAGTGGGAGCTCAACAAAAAAACGAGGACGTTCTTCATCTCGAAAGTCAGGTGGTGCTTCTCGTTCTAAATCCTCTGGTGGTGGTGGTGGGAAAAAAAGATCTGGAGGATCTAAGAAAGGCGGAGGATCTTCTTTGGCATCTGAAGGAGGCGTGAAAAGACAAGCGGGTGGGAGAAAAGATGGGCCTTGTCGGCCACCCGGTCCTTTTGCAGACTACGTTCGAGACTATTGGAATGTGAGTAGCAGTTGATGACCGAGGTTTGGAGTCCCTCCAACTCTCCACTTGAAATATCCCATTGTGTATAAATATTAATTTCAAATATTTTCATTTTCATGGTCATTGTCCTTTAAATAGGCGAAAAGGAAATCGGACAAGGGCTATAACAAGTCCATCATTCAAGCCGCGAGGGACGCGTCTCAATGCTGGAAAAAATTGACCCCCGCACAAAAATTGTACTACACCAGACGCTACTGCAGTGGCTATCAACAAATGAAGAAATCTGGTCAATGGAGTGGCTCTCGACGACTTCAGAAACTTAAACTTCATGGACCTCCAAAAAAGAAATCTGGTCGATCCAGTCGATCTGCCAGTAGAAGTAAAGGTGGCCAAAAATCGTCATCTAAATCTAAATCTAAATCCAAATCTAAATCTACATCTTCCAGACCCAAATCAAGGTCAAAATCATCCAAGAAAAAGACATGCTGAAATACTCCCCTTACAAAACACACACATATGTACACACACACAATAATGACACACCAATCTAAAATCCACATCGTAATTCTCTCTCTTCTTTCATTCCATATATTGGATTGAATTGTCATCATTGTGGTCATAATTCATGTATTTTGATCAACATATGATCTTTGGGATTTTCTTACTAATAATAGTACAAAACAAAAATTCTCGTATACAAATAAAATATACCCAAGTCTATATATGGACATGAACATGACACAAAATGATGCCAGGAAACGGAAGGTTGACTATTTCTTTTTTTATATATGTATTTCATATTTTTTTATTTTTTCTATATAATAGTTCTTTATTGAATTTCATGAAAGTTGACATGATTTTCCGTTTCCCTGTCCTCAACTCTCTCTCTCTCGACGACCAAGGACGAAGAAGAAATTGTGTAACTTTGAGTATTGGGATTGTCGGGGTTTTTTCTGGTTCTGGGACTCAAACTGCTCCTCTTCTTCACACTTAGTAATCTTATTGAGTGTATTCCATAGGAAATATGTGTGGCAGGAACCTCTACCAGAATTCTCTGTAGAATTCCATGGGAAAGTCAGAGGGGAGAAAAAAAAAAACTTTTAGTCACATTCTCTCACTCTCTGTCTCTGGACTTGTTCCTTTTCTCCCTTTTCCCCGTCTGTACTGATTTGTATATATATTGAGTAAAAGGAAGAAGAAGAAGAAGTGGAAAAAGTTCTTTTCAAGAGAATATTATTTTGAGAAAGGCAATGACGAAATATTGTTCCTTTTGGCTTTTTTGGCGTCAAGTGAAAGCGACACAGGAGACTATTGAGGCTTTGATAATCCAAGAATCCAAGCTCTTTGATTGCAAAGGAAGAGAGAGAGAGAGAGAGAAGAGTGGGTGGAAATGTATAGCAAATAGCAAACCAATACTGTGTAGACAGAACCGATACTTCACTTTACGTATTGTATGCTGTACTTTGGCATGTTTTTTTTTCTTTTTGGAGGGATGAGATTGAGAAGTAGGAAGTAGAGGTTTTCTTCTTTTTTTTTTTGCTGCTCTTGGTTGAATTGAGACTTGAGACTTGAGAGGGGGGGGGGAGAAAAAGCAAACGGCAAGCCGTGCGGTGTTCTCATCCGTCGTTTGAATAGCAATGAAAGCTGACAGAGCCAGTGAAAGGGAAGGAAAGCGCTGACAAACCTTATCTAGCCCATCATAAATTTCACTAGTATTGAATGGAATGGAATGGACCCAAGTGAAAAAGTGAAGTCACCTCAGTCACTGAGTCAGACAAAAAAACTACCAGTATGTATAGATAGTTTTTTTTTCTTGTTCACAGTTTCAATCCAATTTCTATTCCATATGTGAAGGAAGAGGAAAAAATAAAAAAACTATAGAATGAAGTGATATGAGAGCTCAAGGACTTTTCTTTCTTCTTTTAGCTTTTACAGAATTTACAGATACGTGAATGAATTTCATGTTTTCCCCATCCTTCCCTCTATATATTATATATATATATATATATTTCCCTTCATCTTTTTCTCTGTACAATTCTTAAGTAGCTTGGAGTCGGAGTCGATTCGGAACTTGTGTACTTCACGTCAAAACTCGGTACACTGGAGTTCATCGAGATTTCTATATGTGCATTCTAAATAATTAATGATGGATTATCAACAAATCCATACGCTCAACGTTTTTTTTATCTGTTACCAAAGTCCTAAATTAATGACGGATTTTAATGGTTCACCTCCAATACTTTTTTTACGGATGAATGATTCTCGTCTGTATAGTCCATGTAGTTGATAGTAGAAACGCGGAAATGGTTAGGTAACAACATGGAAATGGTAAAAAAAAGTGGGGAAAGCAAAGGCCAAATTTTCGGCGATTCTACACATTGAGCAAAAAGATGAGCTTGGGATAGGCCAAGCTACTGCAGTTACTGAATCCTAAATAATGTGGATGCACATGTAAAAATAATACGAGACCCGGAAATCGCTAAATTTGCGTTTATACAAAACGTCTACTTTTCTTTTTTTTTTGGGTTGACTACTTAAAGTTTATTCATAAATTATACTGTTTACTGGAGTGAACAAACTTTCGAGTCTTATTACTCGAAATTTTTGACAGCGTAAAATTTCCTTGGAAAGTACAACTTGCAAGGAAAACCTTCAAATCGACTTTAATAGACTGCCAGCTTACATATTTACATTTACATTACATTTTGAGTTGGACAGTTTTTGGTTTAACATTTTATTCGTTTGTGATTGAGTTTGTTGTTGTTGTTGTTGAAAACAGTTGAGCGATATCCCCAATAGTTGTGTAGAGAAACGGGGCACATTTCCCAAATACAAAGTCCAGGTGATTAAATCCTCGGACTTTGACTAAGAACGGTTTCCTTCCCAGGGCATGTGCTCCATCCAGAACGTCCTTTCATACAATATAATATGCAAAACATGTAGATTTTATTTTTAGAATTTATCGGTATATGTACAATGGAAACGAAAACGGTGGAGCTGAATTAGAAATGATTTCCATACTTGAGGGACAATCAAGGAGTCTTTGGATCCGTACATGAGAACAACAGGTGCAAGGATATTTTTGGGGTTGTAACATGGAGGCTCTGTGGAATTGTACCTTTCATAATTCTCCAACGCACCATAATCATAATAACAAAATTTGTGATGACCCACAATCATTTGCATAATTTGTCCCCATTGATATGCAGAGACTTCTTGAGGAGTCTCATGCGTGCTCAATGGTAAAACTCCCTTCATTTAGAAAATGAATCAAAATCAAAATTGATTCAATATCCGCACACACACATTTTCCTTTATATTTTGATTGGTCTCCATTTCCATGTTATTGTTATTGTTATTATTATTATTATTATTATTATTATTATTATTATCTGTACTCACGGTATTCGCTTGACAGCCGCTATTTCCAGCAATGACATTCATAATATCCAAACAAATCTTCAAATCCTGAGCTGTATTTGGATTACAGTCCTTGGGAATATATTTCCGCATTAACTTTTGTAGGAATCTCGGTAGGACAGCGCCACGATTAAACAATTTCATTAATTCCTATCCCATGAACAATTAGATCCGGATCAGAATAGTGTTCAGGGTGAGAGTACAGAAATCCGTATAGGTAACTTGACAGTATTGATTCTAATACCTATATATTTGCATAAAATCTGTATATTTTGTTTTTGGTAAGTAATTCTTACGACTTCTTCCTTGTAGAATGGAGCAATGTGTCGGACGGGGCTCTTTATATGGTGAATGTACATTGTGGGTGCGAGAGCAATGAACACGAGCAATTTCCGATTTAAATCTGGGAATTTGGACAGAGATCCAAACATCAAGTTGGTCCCAATCGAGTAGCCAAGCCAGATGATTTGGGGGTGACCACTCTGATTTCGAACGTACTCGACAATGGCTGGGATGTCATTCTCAATTATCTCGTCATTCCTTCAGAGTTCAGATGTCGGAGTATAAGTACAAGATTTATCGTACATTGAAAATGTCAAAGTACTCAGTTCATTGTTGTTGTTGTTTTTACTTCTTTTTTTTTAATAAGTAAAATAAATACGTACGAATATTTCCAGTATCTTTTGTCATAAAAATTAAAGTCTGGATTCTGATGAGTTGAAGAGTATTTCGTTCCTCGCATGTTCATTAAATACACATCGAATCCTCGTTGGTACAGTACAATTGCTTGAGTCCGTATACACAAATATAATGATGAATATCATGGATTTAACTGTCATTGTCCTACTTTTAGCAAAAGGATGATGAGAGTTAAATATGAAAGACTTATTTACGTAAGGAAGTGTTTCCGGGTTGTAAGACATGATCATGACTGGAACTATGTATTCCATGATGAATCACTACCGACCCTCCACTATTATTCCCGATTCGGTAGAGAAGTAATATGTAACCATCTTTGGAGATCACTCGATGCTCAGACACTTGAAATCCATCTTTTACCAGGATTTCCGACTGTGCATGGATACAAATAAAATTAAGTACATATTATGTATTCAATCATATGTAGATATTTGTATTGTTTGATTAAGAGATATTACATATTATATTATATTATGCATTGGAAACACTGACTTACCGTATTCAATAACTTTTTGCTCTCTTCCACGGTCGTACTTGGATTGATTTCATCGTTACACACTGTACAATTCGTGTAATCAAGGACCTTTGGAATGTCCGCACGAAACTTTTCGAAAGTTTTCCAATCCCCATTCAAACTCTGTACAAAATGCCAAACTGTAGTCAAATGAATAAGCAGAAGAGATGTGACGAACAATGACAATGGCAATCGATTATTCATGTTGATTCCCTCACACTTCACGTCTGCACCATTGAAATTTGAGAATGCACTTTAAAAAAATTAAAGATGTCAAATTCAATGGAGTTTTAGAAATGCGTGTGTGTGAGCACGATGAAACCCACGTCCAAAGCTCTGGCTTCCAGTGGGAACTTCTCATGGTACTTACAAAATCCAACAATCAGTTCGTTTTTTTATTATTTTTTTTTGTGCTCATTGCACAAATCCAGCTTGTTTGTTCTCGTTCTGCCCCTTCATGTAATCAAGACATTTTTTTTTTCTTCTAAATATTTTTGGGGGGTGGTGTGAGAAAGTTGAGCAAGAACCGGTTCACAGTTTCTGAGTTCGCTATATGATTATGATTTTTTTCCAAGGTCATATTTCATAACATGGCCTGTTAATTGTGTCCATATACAAGAGCTTCATTCGTTCTGCAAGAGTTTGTGTGTGTGCTTTATTCCATGCATATGTTTTTGATTTCCCTTCCAAATGGCAAAAAAAAAGAAAAAAGAAAATGAAGAGAGAAGAGCTGTGAGCTGTGAAAGTGTGTCAAAGTGTATCGTGGTTGGTGTGAAAAACTCCTTCGGGGCAATAAAAGACAATGGTTTGGAGAGATTCCCTCGAGATGTACAGATATATAGCTTGATATATCCATGCAGATTTGAACCTGAACAGTGAACTTAGATTTGTAGACAAATCAAAAGAATCAGAAAGGAAGCTGAAGGATTTGGGTTGGGAAAGTGTGGAAAAGTTCAAGTTGTCGGTAGCAATGCATGATCCTTTCTACATTCAACTTTCAACCCCCTCCATTCAAAATTCTCTATCGAATTTTCAATTTACAATGCTTTTTTTTTCTTTTGTCCTACTGATTTTGATCCAAATACTCACAAAGAGTGAAAGGATAATTCATTGAATGTATCGATACTGTCGATATTATGGATTTTAAATAATTTACACATTTCATTGTATGTCCTATTTTGGGACAATGAAAGTTGACAAAACATGGGAGAAAGTGACAGAGAGAGAGAGAGAGAGAAAGAGAGAGAGAAAGGGAGAGAAAGTGAGAGAGCGAGAGGAAACCGTGCAAAGAAGACTTCATGGAAAGATAATCCAAGTTCTTCTTCATACTCTTACTAAAAAGTCTCATGCATAATCCATATTCTATCCATGGGAAACCCCAAAGATCCAATAGATGAAAGTCTCTCTCTTCTCGTCTTCTCTTTTTATACCCCCTGGGGATTCCCTTTTGAAGCATTTGAAAAAAAAACTTGAATGTGTGTGTGTGTGGGGACGAAAAAAAAAAATATGAAGTGGAATGGTGAAAGAGCTGCTGTTCAAATCGATCCGAAAAGGAAAAAATCCACAAGGCATTATCATCTTCCGTCTTTTGACTCTTCTTCTTCTTTGCCTTCCTCTTTCTTTGAGTCCTTTTGGCTTTTCCATGAGACATCAATTCAATTCGAATTTTTTTTTTTCAAATACGACACCAAAATAGACAGAAAACATCTCGGATCCGATTGGTCATTTCATTCACTTCATTCATATGACCACAATTTTTGTTTTTTGTCATTTGACCTCCACTCCCGACTTTTATATGGACTGTCAAATTTTCCATTAGGGTAAACTTTGAAGTTTTATTTCCTTTTATCCCATTTCTCTCATGTTGCTTTGTGGACGCATATACAAATATATCAAATGACAAAAAAAAGAATATCTTACTTTTCTATTATTATTATTGCCATGAAATTATTTCAATTACTATACAGGAAAAAATTCGGTTGTAGATAGTTTCAAAACATTTCCGGAAAGGAAAGGAAAACCTTCATATTTTATTTATACATTTTTTAGGCGAATCCAACGTCAGAAGATCTCTTTGCCTGCGTATATTCTATGAGTATACCTTTTGTGTTTAACTCCGAGTTGTTTATTCTTTTCCAACTGGTAAAACTTAGAGCTTTCCCTCCTCTTCATATATTGTATATATATGGAATATATTGTATGGAATAGAATTCGTGTGGATTTTGTCTCATTCTCACCGCATTACGAACGTTTGTGTGGAGATTTCCATCGTGTATTTTGTGTGTGTTTTAATCTGTAATTCCTCTATTGTTCAAAGTACTCGGGAGAAATTAAAAGCTCCTTATTTACGCGCATTATCATTTGGTGAGTAATACCCTCGAGTTTGAATAACTAGATTTCCAACGTTTATATTGATTCACAAAGACGTCTATGTACTTATTTCAAGACAAGATGCAGATGGAACAAAACGATTAGTCACTGAACGATGTAGTATATTCCGTTTCGCACGATGAAAATATACACAGATGTTATGTTGTATTGGATTTGTGAGGGAAATTATATTGAGCCGGAAATAGTAAATTAAATAATGTAATTGTTTTGTATAAATTCTCAATGTCAAATGATCTTTCATTTCCCGAACATAACATGGAAGTTTAATTGTCTATTTTTCCACAGAATATTTTTTACAGAATGATTGCATATATGTGAATTACTTCATTTTTCTTCATCACGTACAATTCTAGGATCCACACAATTTGGACGGTTTTAAATGCTATATGAAATGAATGAGAATGAAAAGTTTTTGTTGGCGGAACAAAAACAAAGTTGACAGCTGAAAGTCGCTTGGAGAAAGTATGTAATTAGTTTGAGGAAATATTTTGCATATATAGTCAATTAGAAAGTTGGGGACGCCTCATCAGAAAGAAGAAGTCAAGAGTGGCACAAGATTTAATGATTTTGTTGTTGGTTTCCCTCTCTCCTTCTTTCTCTTCTTCTCATATATATGTACAAATCTTGGACTACCCAATTTCACAGCATCAAAAAGTGTATGTTCTCCTTTCAACTCCCAACCACTTGCACCACATATTAATCCCAATTTTTGTATTTTATATCTTGTATACTATTTTGAAACAACTGAAGAAAGTCCTGAAGAAGGTCAACGCAATTTATTTTGTTTAAAAACATTTATTAAAACTTGCTTTTAGGTTTCAACAAAGTCTTTGGTTATTAATTTTTACAAATATCAAATGTCAAATTACCGTAAAACTTGAATTAAAAGCCTAGGCTAGTGTACAATTCTTGAAATTGTCCAAAAATCTAGGATAACTCGATAGCATGGCCGATTACGGTACATGGCGTACACTAGATAAAACCAACAAAAAAAACTAGCCTAATAATTGAGGTAGGTTTGTAATGTGGGGTAGGTTTTCAATTCAAGTTTTACGGTAAATTAGAAATTCTAATTAGACTTTTAACAAAAACCGGTTCATAGCAGTTAAATATGTTAAAATATGACAGTTGACTGTACCCGTTTGTACTTTATAATGGAAAAAACATGTTTGATTGTACTTTCTAAAAATAGTTTTTCGTTTTCCACAATTATATTGGTTAACTTTTCTTTTTCTTTTCTCCCCTTTGGTTTCATTGGCGGTCGGACAACTTGGAAGGTTGGAAGAAGCCACAATGTTTAGAACTGTAGAATCTACAATCAATTTGAGTCAATAGTGACGGAATTATTTGCCCGCAAAAGAATCCAGACGGCTATCAAGAATCTCTGCAGACACACATGTTCTAAATCTCTAAAGATAGGGAAAAAAACTCAAAAGTTTTTCAGACCATCTGTAATACGGCGATCTAGAGCTCGGTGAGGGTCCAATATATATATTTTTTATATATGTATGCTCGTACACATTTTTATCGCTTCAACTTTCACGGACTTTCAACTCTCCCTCGTAAAAGTTAAGTCTTCTATTGATAAAACTTGAAGAGCTAGTTTTTATGGGGTTTTCCTAATTACAAGTTAACAAGTGCAAACAACTCTAATTTCTAATTTTCAAAAAAAAAAAAAAAAAAGACTTGGTCCGCCTTCTCACTACAAAAGTAGGTAGTTTATCCCCTTTCAATCTCAAATCTCAAGAAATAGCATGGACCCCTTAAAAAACTCATAACTTAACACACACGTCATTAAAAATCAGGACATGTCCACAATTTATATTTTATTTACTTAAATAACATATTATTTATTATTATTATGTATTGAAACAAAAAACAGTTTGCATCTTGAAATACTGTCAATTTTTGTCTTCACATTTGATTTGTTTTCTGGATGTGGAAAGTTGTGAGGATTTTTGTTAGATTAATATGAGAAAATCGTTCCAAGGAGGGGAAAGTCTAATCGGTTGTTGTTCTCTGTAAACGTGGAAATTTCCTTGTGTAATCGTGCAGAATATGCGGACGAAGCAGCAGAGTTTAATTAAATCAGTGGATTTAATGCGAATGTATAATGGATAATAGGTTTTGTGTGCTAAAAATGGTTACGTCCTGTGCTTAGTATATGAGGGAGAAAGTATGGGATAATTGAAAACGGAGAGTTTACGGTGAGATGGAGACTGCAGAGAAGAGAGAAAGAGAAAGAAAGCGAGAGAATCTTACAGCTCAACTTACGACTTGATTGCTCATACTTTTGGCTCTTCATAGCTCATCATCATAACTTAATAACATCACAACACGGTCGTCTTCTCTGCACTTTCTCTCTCTCTCTCTGGTTATGCTGACTTTGAGGGAAATTGTTGATAGTTGAGAACGGGGTTAATGTGAATAGGCGAAGGCAACAAGAATCAGAGCCCAACAAAACTGCGTAGGTGGTAGTCCCCTTTCTCTCTCTCTCTCTCTCTGTATGTATGGACAAAAGCCAGAGTTAATGTGATACGTGATCTTTAGGCTTTGTTGATGAGTCTGAAATTGGTAACACAGTAAGGTCTTTAAATTTTCACATTTCACATTCTCCCTTAAACCAAAACTCCTTCCAGCGGTTTAATGACTCTAATGAGATGAGGCCATTACGAACCAAAAGGATGCCATTATAAAAAAAAAAAAATGCCAGAGCTGGGGAAAAGAGACTCAAATTATTATATATTTTATGCATAAAAACTAAAGCCAACAAAAATTTCATGGCTCAGAGTTCAGCCCATGATCAAGAGAGCAACATATTTTTTTCCCCTTTTAAATACCGTCCCTCATTAGTCCAAATCTGTATATTTGAATATTCACATGGTCACGCAACGCACAGAAATTGTGAGAATCAAAATCAAGCCCAGAGGTTAGAAATGAGGAGTAGACAGTCGAAAGTATACAGCATACCTACTGCAAAAAGTGACAACGTTTTGTATGATTTTAAAATGCGAAATAAAGACCACAGGTCTGTCATTTTTCTCTCTCCCAAATTCCGTAGACTAAAATGACATGGACATGCTTGAATCTTCAGCTTCAAGTCCACGTTTTCATGAGATTCTTGTGTATATATATGAAAATTAGCGGGCCTCTCACGCTAATGGTTGGAAAATGAAGCTAATGATTCTCCTCATTTCCATCTTCTTCATGCTCAAACGATCTTTACTTGAATATGAAGATTAACCCCGTTTCCAACCCAGTAGATTCACATGATAAATAATCCACCACATTGGTTGGACTCTCTGTGGACTCGACATGATACAAATGACTTGAATTCACCATCTAAAACATTAAAAATTAGTATTATTATTATTTGCCATTTCAATTTCGTGGTCTCTCCTGTCTCAGATTAATGACACATTTTATTATTATAGCCATTTACTCCTCTGATTTATTTCATTTTACATTGGACATTTTATGTGGATTACAGATATATATTTATGCTATTCCCCAATTTGGCCGTTAAATATCGTAAGTACATGGTGAAATACATACTGAGTACACACATAAATTCAAATTTCAAATATGTTCCTTTGCACATAGAAAATCATCAAGATGAAAATAAATTAAAGCAACGTCCCATTGCATTTTGTCACAAGTCCAAGTCCAAATCCGAACACAGAACTACTACAGAACGACGACAACACGAGTGTATCTTGTTTTGTCGGACCGACAAATGCTTTGGGCTTTCTCTACTCGATTCCGTTTTCTTTGACTTTCTACTCTTCCACTGCACTCTTTCCCCCTTTCCTTACCCAATCTACTTTTTTTTTCATTTTGTTTTCCTTTATAAACTGAAAAGGAAAGGCAGAGAACGAACAAACGAGGGGGAGGGCAAGAAAACATATATAAAAAATTCTTTTAGAGACTAAAAAACAGACTGGAGAGAGAGAGAGAGAGAAAGAGTAAAACCATGCATTCTTTTTTCATAGGATCCGGACAAAATTAAAAGAATCTGTGCGTGCATGCACGTATGCGGGTAATATCTCATCTGTGTAGACTTCTTCTTCTACTTGGTTTCAGTTTTCAAGTTTATGCTGTAAATAAGATAGTAAATAAAATACGGAGACTGGGACAGAGGAGACAACAGACGAAGACAGCAAATGCGATCCGCCGTACGTTCATATAAATATGGTTAGAGTGAAAGTACACACAAATTCTGTAGTGGGGATGGGGGAAAAGGGGAAAATGAAAGCATATATATAAATACATATTGTGTGCACACGAGAGAGAGAGAGGAGCGAGGCTGCTTTCTTTCTTTCTTTGACTCCATTTCAGTTTCAGTATTTTGTCTTGAGTTACCTACTCGACTTTTATGGACAATACACAGAGTAGACAATATATACTTTTCATGGCAGTTGAATCTAACCCAATAACCTTATTGGACTCGAGACCCAAGGCGCATAAAAGTATACAGCACAAGAAAACAAAAAACAACAAGAAAAAAAAAACTTTGATTCATTCTCATCGTGATGGAGGCGGCTTTGTAGCCTTTGAAATTTAATACGGAACAAGGCACATATTTAATGAAAAAACAAAACTGATGAAATGAAATGAGATCATCGTTAGTTAGTCAAAACAACATTAGAAAATTTATTATCCATCATCAAACTAAAAACAAAAATGTAGCTGTGTTCCTTTGGGAAATGATTAAAAACCTAGAGATTGTGAAAGTCAAAACTTCGTAGATTTTACGGGGGGTTTTTTTTTAAAAAAAAAATACATTTGTTTTGTCTGTATTGAGTTTCAAAATAAAAAACTTTGTAACGGATTTTAGTGTAGAATAAAATCAGCTGTGGGTGTAAAAATGTATGTATAAACAGTACTACGGTCTAATAATCCAGCATTTTCAGGACAGGAATGTATTTTCGAACATAAAAAATGTGATGACTAAATCTCTTAATGTAAGCAGTTGTAAGAGTTGGAGAAAGAGAAAGAGAGAGGCACAATTTTGAGGTTGGTACGCGTTTTTACATGGGATTGCATGTCGTTTAGTCTTCAACATCCGTCTGTGTACATGAAATGGCAACAGTAATGGCAGTTGGCCAGAATCAATGTGCTCAAATCCTTTGAATTGCTCTATGAAACACTTACAAATCCCGCTTTTAGGAAAGCATAAATGTCATTGCTTTCTCTCTTGGGGTTAATAATAATAGCCAAATACCAAAATACGAATAGTCAATTATTTAAATCTCTTAGCACTTTGCCCAGTATTATTACCATCGTCGATTAGCCTCTCTTTCTATCTCTCTTTCTCCCTCGCTGTCTATCTCATCTCGCATATAAAACATAACAAGGACTCGACTACACAGTGACGACCATTACTATTTGAATCACATTTTTACTCGGGCAAAGCGGATCATTTTTATTGCCGTAAATGTAAATGTGTGTCAACCCAAAATAACATCACAAAGTCTCATTTTTTCTAAATCAAATCTTGTCGTTTCCTGTCCCCATCAAAATGTCTGTACATCTTTCCTGTGCACAAACATAAAAGTATAAAAGTTGAGTGTCTCTATACTAGTTCTCATAAGTCAGGATAAATCAACTTAAACTTCCAACTGGTCCATCTGGAAGCTACTTTAAATAATAACTTATTATTATGAATCCCCTTTTTAATCTCCATCCAATTATTCAGTATCAGTGTAGGAGCATGGCAAATTCACAGTTACATGAGTACATGTTTGGGCAATGTTGATTGTCTTTAGAATTTTTGGTTGAATAATCTTGAGTAAAGTTCATTTAAGGAGTCTGTGAGGTTGTCAAATGAGTCGAGCAGGAGGTGACTTGTTTTGCAAGTTTTGTCACTTGTGACTGAGCATCAGTTTCTAGTACTCTCGTTTTTTTGGGTGGTTTTGTGTACATTGTTTATATTGTATCTCCACTCTCCACACATAATTACATATTTACATTAGACTACACTACAAGATATGCATGATCATATGATATTCCTCGTTGTGATTCTCAAAATCTAAAATCCAAAGTAACAGAACGGAATGTGTATAGTTTGGAAATGGCTTGACAGTTGGCCAACATTACAAAGATTAATTGCACTTGCCCTGGCTGTACACACACATGCAGTGAAATTTGAAACTCATATCATAAAGAGCCATGAAGAGAGTGAGAGAGAGAGAGAGAAGACTCACATCTCTTTCTATGTATATATGGAACGAATAACGACCATGAGAACTTTCCATTCAGTTCTCCTCATAATCTGCGGTGATGTGAGCAATGCAAAAAGACCAAGCGCCAAAAAGTTATACTCTTTCCATGAAATGATTTGATGCTCGCTCTCCTGCTCGCTCCATGAACGGGGGAGCTACCCGGGTAATGGCAACGGCAGCAATGGCATCATGTGTGAGAGCAATGAGAATTTCCCATAAATATCACACAAAATGCATGTGGAGGTCTCAAGAACTCGAAAGCTCTTCATTTGTTTAAGTAAAAAGTTTTGAGGATTCTCCAGCGTGTGGTGTGTGTGTATACACACATACACACTTTACATCATTTTAAAAGTCTGGAGTTTTCTTCTCTCCCTCTCTCTCTTCTCCGCTTTATCGATGACTGAGAGTCACAAGTTGGTTGGAAATCGTTTTATCCCACAGAGAAATCCCTAATCTGAAAATGTCTACCTTACTTACTTTTTTGACTAATGGAATCTTTTCATAGGTATATATATTATATAAGACTCCATAATGGAAGATTAATATTAATTCTAATTATAACCGTGTAGATGAGCATAAAATATGTACACGAGGGCTAACCATATGTAGAAGACCGTAAGAAAAGGGGCCACATTAACAAACCTAGATTCAGAGTTAATAGCGCCTTGAATATTCTCGGCTGTTTGGCGCGTAAATAAGTTTCTCAATGATTGTAATTGAATTTAAATTGCACAAATCATCGGTTTACTTTAATTTAGAATTTTTGGAGAAGTTTAACAACAATTTTAAATTACTTTTGGTCAGTAAAAATGGTTGTCCTAAAATATTCTCCATGTTCTGTTGTCCAGAAATATGCAAAAAAGTGATTTTGCTTAAATGGTCCCTATTCTGGCGGAGAACCTCATATGAAATATGGATGATTTACTTAAGTCCATGGTTTAGAGTTTCTTCTTCTGTACGTCAGTAAAAGTAAACACCAAATACTGTTCCCACACAATATATCGAGTCCTATATACCCAAATAAGATACAAAGTATAAGTATTTGGTTCAACATTTTAATAAAAAATATTTTAAATACATATTATAGATTATAGATAGTTAACACTACTTGTAGGTATATTATGTCTTATAATATTATATCTTACATTGGTGAAGGTGTACGTTGCTACGCAGTCAGCTTCAGCATCCCATAAACAGCGATAAGCTGAAGAAATTCCTCCATCCCGACGCTCTCCCAGAATCACATTGACAACCTATATTTTAAAATTTTTATATCATACACCCACTTTTTAACAATACTCATTATGAACTTTCTCCAAAAAATGCATTTTCTTATCGTTAGTTTCAAAATACAATACAAATCTGATAAGGGGCATCCTTACCAACTTGTAGCGAGCAAAGTTTTGATTTTTCACTCGTTCTTTAATAGTGTCCGTAATGGATGTTATCCATGCTTGAGCGTCAGTTGTTGAATATTCCTGGTCAGTCAAATGTTCTTTGATTACAGACTCAATAATTTGCTTCACTATCCCAGGTCTAAATTTTGCATTTTGGTTCAGACGAATTTTCAAAACTGTTTCAGTATCCGGCGGTCTGTCCATAACATTCACCTGTTTATTTGACAAAATATCAGCCGACTTTGTTTCATCTTCTTCTTCGACCTTTCAAAGAAATGTCAATGTGGACGGGAAAAGGGACCGCAGACTACTTTTCCCTTTTTTAGACTTATAGTCGTTTAATTACAATTGATTATCAAAGTTAAATTGACATTCTATTTCAAATGATTCAAATTCGAACTCAAGATTTGAAATGTTCTGCGAGAGAAACATCGAAAAAGATTTCAATTCCATTCTGAATAAAAAAACAAAAACACACTCGTTTGCTCTCGTATTTAAGCGAGACGAAAAGCTCAATCACATTGTACTGTTTAGCCCATTCTAAGAAATAGTTAAACAAATTTTGTATGAAGTTTCATCCGTTTTGAGTGGAGCGTTTAATTATAATGAATTTTCAAAGTTAATTAAATTAACATGTAAATCCATATGCAACTCATTTAAAACTTACAATGGAACTACCCATCCTACCGCTCTAGTTCCAAAACGAGACCTACAATATAAACGAGACCTACATTTTCCGGTCAACTCGGGGTCGCTGAGAACGAATATGACTGGTCAATATGACCATCACCGTCCACGTTTTCAGGATTTTGGCCGTTAAAAGCCCGCGAAGTTTAAAATGGAAAAGAGCAGATCCAGCTCTTAAGTAAGACTGGAATATTCAAGTATTTTAGATTTGCATGAAATTCCATACACAGCTTCC